>JZKD02S1271375.1:823783-857025 GCA_000966675.3 Picea glauca
AAGAAGTCGGCCATAATTAATAATAATATACTGAACAGACACATACCCAGAAGGAGAAGTCAGCCCCAACAAACTGGCAGGATTACTATAAATACAGGGCACCAGTTCTCATTTGACAACATCTCAGGACTGCAGTTTTCCCAGTTGGTGCGCACTGCAGTTGCAGTCTAGTGCACAGGTTTGGAGGAGGGTTGCAGGTGCAGCTACAGCAGCAGCTAGTTTCAGTATTGGCTTGAATATCTCTTGGCTAGGGTTTGGAACATCTGATCAGTCTTTTGTGATGCGCTATCCTTGGGGATTGATGCGCTACTCTTTGTTTGGATATCTAGCCTAGGGTTTGCTTCCGGAGGAATTCTCAGGTCAAGGTTAAGGTGCTCGAAGGGAGGCTTCGGCCTGTGGTTGGGTGATGAGGGTATCGTCAATGGTAAAATGAGCACACCATCTTCTATATTCTAACACAGACAACACACATCCTTTATGGAGGATTACCTCTCTGGGGGGATCTGACCGACTAGTTGTTAATCCCACGAGGACCCTTATAACTGATTATGTTACCTCCAATCTTTAGCAAGGAGTCCCAGGCCCCTCTTAGGTGAGACATACCTTCTTTAGGGAGGGAGGCCACTCTTGGCCACTTTGCCCTGTTTGTATGCATATTGGTTGTTTGAATTTTGGTGTGCTCTTTGATTACTAGTTGGCCTTAGGATTGATTTTTCATATTTAGATTCTTAAGTCATCGTGGATTCAAAACAACGTCCCCACTAGTCATGACGCTTGTTATAGTTACCACCAGATTTCGAGTCTTTTCCTTCTGAAAGGTGTAGAGTTATTAGGAGTGGTACACACACATCCACCGTTCAGACTTGTGATTCTACAAGGATGAGTACTGAACCTAGTCTTCAGGACACTGGGAGCCCTTTGACTCCTACAGCCACTATATTTAATGGCACCCCTTCGAATCATGCAACCATGATGGTTGTAGTGCCATAGGAACCTATCATTACTACAAATTGGTCTATAGTGAATGCTCAATCTCTTGCCTCGAACCCTTTTGGGTCTGTTGTGTCCTTTTCTCCACTTGAATGAGCAAAATAAGGGCACTTGCAAGTCTAGTTGGGTCTTCTAGACAGGACATAGGTTATTGTATGAATCAAATGACTCAATCGCATGAAATAAACAAACAACTAAGCTAACAACAACTAAATAAAGAACTAAATAAATAAAACTAAAATGCAGGAGGAAATTATAACCAAAATCAATCAAACAAATGACCAATAATCATGCGATCAATGGAGAAGTATATTAATGGGAAAACACCGTAGAGAAAGGGGGACTTATGGATCCCCTATTCCTCCTTGGGAGGGATCTTGAATCCCCTATGTGAAAGCTCTTCTTACAAATGGTAAACTAGAAAGAAAATGGTGAAGAAATCCAAGCTTATTCCCTGAAGAGGTGAGGTGAATAGCCTAATGAGATGATGCTAGTATGCTCCAAGAAGAAAAGAGGTTTCTTGTAGGAGAATAGAGGCAGCATAACAATATAATGAGATTCTTGAATTAGTAGTGCACCCATGGCATCCTTTTATAACTTGTCTTTGAGTTAATATCCAACCAGTCTTTGGTGTGAACAAGGGGCCCTTTAGGGTACCCTTAGGTCTTTGACCAACCCCCCACTTAGTTTCATCTTGGATTTGGGGGTCAAATCAAGTTGGGAGTTGATCCAGAAGTGGGTGGGGGGCCAACAAGAACCATAAATGTGTCGTTCACAGGTGTGTGTGGCTTTTCTCATACACAGTCGTGCATTGGGCACATGTGCGCTCTTCTAGATTCTTTAGCTTGCACACGTGTGTGCGCTTCCTTTAGTGTTTTGGCGCATGTTAATTTTTTGACCAGCTGTATAGTTTTTGCCTCTTAGAAATGATTTCTTGGTGTTGCAGGTGAAATAATAGGTGTTTGGATATATGGTATTCATGTAACCATTTGCAGACGAAATTTTAGTGATAACCGATGCCCCCTAATGTGTGAGGTTAGGAGCATATGTATAGACGAAATACATCAATGTTTCTTCTACTAAGAGTACCATTGTAAGGAAGAGTGTTGATAGGAATTGAAAGATCGATCCGTTGGAGGGAGAGGGGAACCTATGGGACCCAAACCTTTCGCTAGGTAGGGGAAAATAAAAGTTGTATACAAATGAGGCGGGCATGCCCCATGCTCATGTCATGTAACTTAAAAATGTATGACAGTAACTGAAGTTGTATGCTGATGTAGATAACTGCAGTTCCCTCCGAGGCGGTTTGATAATGGTATATGCCAATTATGATGGTGAACATACTATGAACAGAGGCAAGGATGCCTGTAAGAAGTGTCAATGACTCGTACGCATTGATGGCCTAACAAATTCAGAGGTCTTCAGCTACTATAAAACAACTACAATAGTCACATAGTAAGACCCACCATAACATGAGAGTGTGTTGACATCGAATGTGATGGGGGTCAATGAAAACAGAGAGCAATGATGGTTCTCTCTGTGTCATCTGAGACTCCTCATTGTAAAGGTAATGAAAGTAAAGATACAGTCTCCCTTCTGGAAATTGTAATGATGTCGACAGAGAGGGAGGTGTGACTCTATGAAGAAGAAAGGGATTCATGAAATCCACTGGATAAGATCGGGAATTGATAAGGAACATGGACAAAGTCAAGGTGCGAGGAGACTCAAGACTGCCCTTGGTTGGGGGTTTATGGGAATGATGATTGGCAACAACCGTGAAACTGGATCTAGTGTCAGGGGGACGACTAGTCATTGATTTAAATTGCACCAGAGGTGAGACAAAGTGGGAAAAATAAACGATTAGGGGTACGTGGATTGTGGGATACTCGGGGTTTATGGATGATGTCAACAGGAGTAGAAAATAATGAATTCCCCAACCAAGGGTGACATGGGTGGATTTTCTGGAAAAAGAAAGTTGCAAAGGGAGACAACAAAAGGATATGTAAATGCTGGAAACAAAGGCTTTTTACAACTACCAAATGAATAAAGAATAATTTGGGATGAGGGTACATATACAGAAATGGGTGCCCCAGTGCAATATGGCTTGGCCTGTGAGGGCGCAAGTTGCGTGGAGAATTGGTGGAGGGTGGGGGCCCCATGGGTGGGTTTCTGTATGAGGTAAATTAATGGAGGGAAATCTGCAGATGGGAAAAATTATTGTGGATGAAATAGAGGGTTAATGATACTGTGCAAGTTCAGTCAAAATAGAACCATGAGGAGATAACCTGGGAATCCTTTGGGAAAGCTAGAAAAATGAGGAGAAGGAGTATGTGGTTGATTCTTGGAAATGCGTAAGACTATCAGGACTCTCATCCCTAGGAGGTCAAAGCGACATGAGTGTCAAAGTTCCAAGGCGGACTATGAATGAGACAACACATGTGGGGAAGAGTGCTACCGGGTGACAATAATGAAATGCAATGGAGATGAGAGTATTGTAGAGCCGGGTGTGAGGAACCTAAAGGTAGATGTCAGAGGGTGTGACTGGGATATGCAATTTATATTCAGAGGGAATGATTACATTCCATTTGCGATCATATACCTGAAGGGGTTGTGCTGGGTTGTGAATACCAAGTACCTGCTTCTACCTAGTCATTGGACTTTGTTAACAACTTCTACCTGGTCATTGGACTGAGGGTAGTATGGGGAGATGAACTCATGGGAGAATCCTGACCTTGAGGAGAGTTCGACAAAGATATCATTCTCAAAATGTTTACCGTGATCAAAGACTAGTTGTAGTGGTACTCCAAAGTGGGTAATGACATGGTTGGAAAAAAAATGCACTGTTGTGTCAGCGGTGTTGTTAAAGTTAGGTATGGCTTCAGCCCATTTGGTAAAGTAATCTACTTCCACGATGATGTACTTGTGTCCATTGCTAGATGGTGGATTGAAAGTCATGAATTCTATGCCCCATTTGCAGAAGGGGTTGACAGTGATGACTGGATGTAGAAGAGATGGCGGTGCTCATGCTTTGTTTTCATAAAGTTGGCATTTGTCACATCGTTTAATAGCGTGGATGCAGTCATGAAACAATGTGGGCCAGAAGTATCTGGCGTGAATGATTTTTTGGGAGGTGGACATTCTTGAGAGGTGGCCACCACAAGCACCACTATGACAATCATTCAAGACTCGATCGACTTCATCAATGGTCAAACATCAACAGAGTATGGTGTCGACCCCACGATAATAGAAAATGTCATTGATGAGGAGGTACCGAGGGGATTGGTGGCGAATGCGCCGATGATCGTCTTGTGAGAGATGAGTCCCAAACTTCTATGTTAGAAGGTAGACAGGGAGGTTGCCATACCAGGGGTCATCCGAGGGGATGTAGAAGAGGCATTCATCAGGAAATTCCGTGTTGATGGGTGAACTTGTAGTTTCAGAGGGGAATGTCATGATGAGTTCGGCGAGAATAAGTGTTTTCTTTCTTTTGGGATTTGAAAACTCTAGGTCATATTCCTGAAGAATAACGATACACTGGGAAAAATTAACATTAATTTGTCGTGGACTAAGCAAGTACTGCATGGGATTGGAATCTTCCACGACTTTGGTAGTGCGATGCAAGATATAATGATTCAGTTTCTGGAATGCGAGGACAACTCTGAGGGTGAGTTTTTATTCATGGTTTTACTTTAGGGGTGGTCCTGAAAGGTTTTTACTGATATAGTAAATAACATGCTCGCGACCATCATCCCCTAGTTGGAAGAGAACTCTTGCTACTGAGATGACTGAGGCCGATAAGTAGAGGATGTAATCATAATCATAGTCGGGAGGACTAATCAAAGGGGTTTTGGAGACCACCTCTTTTAAATCATCAAAAGCGGTTTGGGCATGTTCGTCCCATTGAAATGGGATATCATGGTACGATAAGAGAAGGAAACCATGCGTTCGAGCGGCATAATCTAGGACAAAGTGTCGTAAAAAGTTGGCTTTGCCTTGTAGGCTCTGCAGTTGGCGCAAATTCCTAGGTGGTGGAATTTTTGTGATAGGTTGGACCTTGAGGGGGTCCACTATGATATCGTGTTGGGAGACGATGAACCCAAGGAGGTGTCTGACGGTGACGCAAAATAAACACTTGAGGGGGTTCAAGAAGATATTGTATTGTCGACGTCATTAAAAAACAACCCATAAGTCATCTAGATGTTGAGTTCGTTTCTTAGATCGAGTAGTGAGGTCATCCAAGTAAGCGAGAATAATGAGAATGAGGTCATGGAAAACATAAGTCATGGCCTGTTGGAATGTTGCACCTATGTTTTTTAGTCCAAAAGGCATGACGCGATAAGAAAAAGTACCCCATGGGGTAGTGAATGTGGTATTATACTGGTTTGCTGGATGGATTTGGATTTGATTGTAGCCAGAGAACCTGTCCATGAAGGACAAGGCCTCGTGGCCAACATATTCATCAATGATTTGGTCGATGAAAGGTGTTGGGAAGTTTCCTTTGGGACAAGTGTGATTGAGATCACAAAAGTCAGTGCATACGCGAATGGTGCCCTATTTTTTGTTAACAGGGACAGGGTTGAAGACCCATGACGTGTAAGCGATGGGGTATATGAACCCTGCAACATGTAATTTGTTGATTTTGGCTTTGATAGAAATGGCTTTGGATGGGTGCAGTGGGAGTTTCTTTTGACGTATAGGGGTGATATCTGGCCATGTGTTGATGTGATGTTTGACGATAGAAGGATCGAGGCAGGGTATCTCTGTAAATGACTAGGAAAAAATAGCTTGGTATTCCTGAAAGAGAGCTTTGTAAGCTATGAGTTTCTCAGGGGAGAATGCGGCACCAATGGTGATTTATTCTGTGATCCCTGGTTTGATGGAAATGTCAATTTTGACAGTGGGGGAAATATTGGCTATGTTGCCTTCTTCAAAAGCATCGGGGGTAGGGATAGGGTTCTTGAACCAGTCTATATGCCCAGATGGATTGAAATACTTTGTTTCGATTGTGCATATGGAGGCTTGAATTAGAGGGGTAAAGGCTTCCTTTGAGAGAAAGAGTGCTCGATGATGGAGCACATTCCATGGGCAATCAGGGGTAGTTAGCTCCTCTAGGATATCTTCGTCACAGTGGAAAATGTGAGAATGCATGGGATCTGGGGAAGTAACATTGGTGACAGTCACCATTTGATGGTCTTCATTTGGTGAAGATGGAGAGGGGGTATCGCAATGATGACAGATGGCATGCTTGACATAAACTAGATGTTCATACATTGTGGGTTGTGAACTATGGGCATGGGTAATATTTTCTGAGGGAAATGAACTGAAGAATTGGGGGGATTTGGTGGAAAATCCTTAGACAGTCTATCCATGAACCATAGAGGAGTGGGAAGTGACTCAGTTTTAGGGGAGTTGATGGGGTCAATATTTGGAGAAGTAATAGGTGGAATTACTTGTATCATAGGGAGTGTGGTGTTTGGAAGATATTGAATAAGGGTCATGTGACAATGTCTGTATTCAATGATCGTATGACACTGGTATGTAAAATGATCAAGTGAGTCACAAAGAGAGTAAGGGAACCTCATCAATTCGTTGACTAAGGTCGTGACATAATGGATGTCAGTGATGCATGTATTAGATGACGTGGGTGGAGAGGGATCTTGCTGAAAGTTTTGGCATACTACCGTTAGCGTCTGTCAAAACTGAGGTAATGTAGGGCAATGATGAGTGTAGTGGCCATATTCTGAACAGGTGGTACATGTGAAGTTTGTTCACAGCCCTTTATTTCCCTGAATAGGGGACACAGTGGTAGTACTTGGTCTACTTGTTGAAACGACGAGCGGTGTGGTTACTCAAGGGAGTTGGATCAAATTGCATAACTCGGAGAGAGAGGGACATCTATTTGTGGGGTGTCCCTCTCGCTCATAGAGTGCACAAGGAGGTTGAAATCTAGGAGGAAGTGGAGTGGCGGGTTCTTTCTTCTTCCATCTACCCCCAGCCTTAGCGGTGGTGCTGGCAAGTGGTGGTGAGGGTGGTGTTGTCAGAGTTAGTACGAGAATATACATTGGGATTCCCTCTGTTTGGGGATGGAGGGATGGTTGAGGAACCATCGTGGGTGGGTGTAGATACCATACTAGAATGGAGAGCACCATGTTGGGAAGGGTAAGCGTTGTAGCAACCTAGAAAGCTTGTACTCTCGATGGGGAGTAGAAGAAGAGAATTTGAGTAATGTCTTGGGGGATTGTCTCCCAAACCAGGATTTGACCCTGAGGGAGGGTAAAATCGGGGATAAGTGGTGGCGTGGGATTCTCAGGGGATTTCTGAGGTAGGATTTCTTCCATGAGAGGGACGTCCAAGAGTGGAGAAGCCTCAGTGGGAGATATGGGATCTTTAATTTCAGTTCCATTGGAAGATATGACACACACTTGTGCTGAGGGATGTATGAGCAGTGGTGCTCCATGGTATGCCCCTAGCAAGGATGGGTCCTTGAAAGGTTTGTGGCCCATATCCATGAGTGGATATGCGTCAGCACTAGTGCAGAAAAGAGATAAGATGTTATTTATGTTGGAGGAGTGGTTAGGCTCGTAATGTGAAACTTGGTCAATGGTGATGATCTTCCCATTGTGGGGGAACATCATTGTTCGAAACACAAAAGAGGCCACAACCTTCATAGCATACATGTATCTACATCCAAACAAGATGTTGTAATCGAGCAGGGCGTCGATAACCTCAATGTCGATAAGGATGGTTTTTCCCCTGAGTTCAATGGAGACATTTTGAAAGAGCCCTTCAGGAGAGGATGGTCATCCATCATAGGCTCTCAAAGTGATGGCAGATGGGATTAGCTCAGGGAAGCCAAGTTTATACCATACAAGTTTGGAAATGATGCACGTGGATGCACCTTCATCCATGATACATCGATGAACCATTATGTTCCGAATTTTAACTGATATCTGGAAAGATACCAAGGTGGGGAGGCGAGGTTCCCCACAATCTAGATTGAATGTGATGAGTCTAGTATCAGCTGGGTCGACTGCCCCCAGGGTGGAAATCAAGGATTTACATTGAGTGGGGAAGGTTTGGAGGACCTCCAAGACTGACATGGCTGTAGGAGACTGCGCCAATTCATCGACTGGACTGTAATTGTGTGCTTCCCTAGTCTGAGGGTTGTTGACATTTCATCGTAATGGGATGTGAGGAATGTGAATGGGGGGTTCAGTGTTAGGGCATGGAATCATCAGTGGTTGTCCGGTTGTAGCTGGAGTTACTTCCAAAGTGGTGGGAGTATATTCAGGGGATCTTTGTATTGATGACTACGTGTTTGTAGAAGGATTTCTTCTTCACTAGTGAGGAGGATATTGTGATCCATCGGATTTCTGGGGTTTTGATATTGTCCCATCTGTGGTGGGGCAGGATGCATATCCTGTTGGGTATTCATCACTCCTTGGTGTGGAATAGGGTTTTGAAACATCGTCGGGGGTGGTTGTTGCAAATATTGTTATGGGGCCTGCTGGGGGGTAGGCAGCACTGGAGGATGTGGAACCTTCATGGAATCTTTCATCTGTTTGAAGTTAGCAATTTGGGGGAAATGGTGAGTATAATGACCATGTTCACCGCAAAGTGCACAAGGGAAGTTTGTCTGAAGGTTATTGTTGTTGTTCCTCCCTTGGAGTATTTTATTATTACCCCCTTGGGGGTTCTGGTTACCCCCAACAGGTTGGTTTTGTTGGGGGTTATTTCTCCGTAGTCCTCAATTATTATTGTTTTGGTTTTTTCCTTTCTTTTTGGCATTATTCGACTAATGGTCTGGATTTTCCATATTCAGTTGTTTAAAATTTTGAAAGTTTTGAATGCGAGAGGGATGAACAAAGTTAAACCCAACGTGTGGTTATCCTTGTGGAAGAGAAATGGGCTATGGAGGACCGGGAAATGGAAAATACAGATTATTTTATGGCAATGATCTGTAGGGTATATAGGAAGGTGTAGCGTTTTCACTAGTGCTCGGGATGTAAGATGAGGTAGAGGGGGTACTAGAACTTGGTTGAATAGTTGAGCACACCATGGGTGTCGGCAAGGGTCCACTCATGGAGGGAGGGAGGATAGCAGGCTATGGATGCTAATAAGGGGGGGAGGGTAACAAGGGTGTCCTCCATACATCAATGGATATTGGGGTGTATCGTACATGGGTGGTGGTTGGATGTATGGACTATGGTGTGGTGTGGTACCAATCAATCCATCCACTGAGTGAGACATCCCAGGTTTGTCTTGGCCCAATGGTACAAGTCTCGAGGTGTCAGGTAGTACTGTGTATAAGTATCCTGACTGTGCATAAATGAGGTCATATTGTTGAGCCTTCCTGATGGTTGCCTCTTCAATTTGGGGGAAGGTGGAGGCCACATATTTGGCAAGGAGAGGGACGAGTGATCTGAGAAACTAATCGAGGCATTGTTCTTTGGTGGTTTCTACTTTGCATAAACTACATTGTCGACACCATTCGTGAATGTGGTCAGCGATATGTGTGGTTGAGGTTTGTTTAAACTCAGAGAGAAGTTCAAGACCATTGTCATGACGAACTGGTAGTTGAAAGAAGGTCAAAAATGTTTTGGCCAATGATTCAAAAGTCACCTGGGACCCTAATTTTTCGTCCACATACCATTTGGCTGATGGACTTGTGAGTGTGTGTTGAAATAACCTTAACCAGATGAAGTCGTCCATGATGTTGTTTGAAGAACACCATAAGTGGAAGGTCATGATATGGTTGGTAGGATATTATCCCTCCTTTCCTTCAAACTTGGGAATGTCTGAAGGTAGTTTGGTAGGCATAGCAGGCCATGTGGGGTCATGAAATATAGGGTCATTTGTGAGATTACTCAAATCAGGTATGTTGAGGGAGGCCAAATATGGCATGTGGAGTGGCGGTGGAGGATTAGTTCCAGCCATGGTGTGAGTAGGTTGTATACCTGACCCTTGAGGGGGGTAGGTGGGGTTGTACTTCTCCCCTGAGAAGAAGTTTGACCCCCACCTCCTTGTGAAGGAGAGCTATTGGAACCAAGAAAATATGATCCCAAAATAGTATCACTCACAGGGGTGTGAGAAGGTTGATCCGGTGAGTTGGAAAGACTAGGCACTCCTCCTAAGATAGGAGGGAGATTTTGCAAGCATCAGGAATGACGGGGATTTTGTGGGTCCCCTATGATGTTCGACTAGCAAAGCACAATGTGTGAAAATGGTGGTGAGAGCACTAAATGAACAAGATACTTGTATAATTTGGACCTTCACAATATATCTCACAATTGTATGTAATCATAATAACATCATACATAAATCAATTGGAAAATAAACATACATGTGGGTAGGTGGATTTTGACTGTGTGGGATAACAAAGAAAACAAATTCTCATGTCCTAAAAAGATGTAACGTCCTTCCTCTCAAATAGCACTGGACCTTCTAATGACACTCAACAATTGGGTCTGAATCCACTGAAAGAGGAACTAGTGAAGGATGAAACAATCAGTTATAATGAGGGGTAGAGGGTTCATATCCCAAAAGAGTTGGTGATATTTCCCAATAGCCACACAAAATCTGATTAAGGTGAAATTGCAGCCCACAATTGCCACCTGGGTAGATGTCCTAAAATTTGGCCACTAGGTACCTGGGTCAAAGTGTGACATTTAGATTTTTGGCCTCATAAATGGGTCACATGCTGGATCCCTTCCAAGAGGTGGGTTCCTCAAGGGGGAATGCACAAAACAAATGGACCTCGACCTTCGAGCTTCCTTTGAAATTTTGAGATGTGGTATTCTTGTAACCATCTGTTATCACTGAAATTTCGTCTGAAAATGGTTACAGGAATACCACATCGCCAAAGACCTATTAGTTCACCTATAACACCAAGAAAGCATTTCCAAGAGGGAAAAACTATACAACTGGTCAAAAAATTAACATGCACCAAAACACTAAAGGAAGCACGCGTACATGCATAGGCCAAAGAAGCTAGAAGAGCACACATGCGCCCGATGCACGACTGTGTATGAGAAAAGCCATGCACACCTATGAACGATGCATTTATGGTTCTTGTCAGACCCCCACCCACTTTTGGACCAGATCCCAACTTGATTTGACCCTCAAATCCGTGCCGAATTTGACTGGGGGGTTGGTCAAATACCTTAGGGTTCCCTAAAGAGCCCCTTGTTCACACCAAAGACCGGTTGGATATTACCTCAAATACAAGCTATAAAAGGATGCCCTGGGTGCACTACTAATTCAAGAATATCATTGTATTGTTATGCTGCCTCTATTCTCCTACAAGAAACCTCTTTTCTTCTTGGAGCATACTAGCATCATCTCATTAGTCTATTCACCTCACCTCTTGAGGGAATAATCTTGGATTTATTCACCATTTTCTTTCTAGTTTACCATTTGTAAGAAGAGCTCTCACATTGGGGATTCAAGAGCCCTCCCAAGGAGGAAGAGGGGATCCATAAGTCCCCCTTTCTCTACTGTGTTTTCCCATTAATATACTTCTCCATTGATGGCATGATTATTGGTCATTTGTTTGATTGATTTTGGTTCTAATTTCCTCATGCATTTTAGTTTTATTTCTTTAGTTGTTGTTAGCTTAGTTGTTTGTTTATTTCATGTGATTGAGTCATTTGATTCATACACTAACCTCTGTCATGTCTAGCAGACCCAACTATACTTGCAAGTGCCCTTCTTTTTCTCATTCAAGTGGCAAAAATGACACAAAATATTGGCGACCATACTGGTCTACAAAACCATAGATTTTGGGTTCGATCCCCAGTATGGTCACCAATTTGTTGTGTCATTTTCGCCACTTGAATGAGAAAAAGAAGGGAACTTGCAAGTCTAGTTGGGTCTTCTAGACAGGACATATGTTAGTGTATGAATCAAATGACTCAATCACATGAAATAAAAAAATAACTAATCTAACAACAACTAAAGAAATAACTAAAGAAATAAAACTAAAATGCATGAGGAAATTAGAACCAAAATCAATCAAACAAATGACCAATAATCATGCCATCAATGGAGAAGTATATTAATGGGAAAAAATTGTAGATAAAGGGGGACTTATGGATCCCCTCTTCCTCCTTGGGAGGGATCTTGAATCCCTGATGTGAGAGCTCTTATTACAAATGGTAAACTAGAAATCAAATTGTGAATAAATCCAAGCTTATTCCCTCAAGAGGTGAGGTGAATATCCTAATGAGATGATGCTAGTATGCTCCGAGAAGAAAAAAGGTTTCTTGTAGGAGAATAGAGGCATCATAAAAATACAATGAGATTCTTTAATTAGTAGTGCACGCATGGCATCCTTTTATAGCTTGTCTTTGAGGTAATATCCAACCGGTCTTTGGTGTGAACAAGGGGCCCTTTAAGGCACCCTTAGGTCTTTGACCAACCCCCCACTCGGATTCATCTCATATTTGGGGGTCAAATCAAGTTGGGAGCTGGTACAAAAGTGGGTGGGGGGGTCATAAGAACCATAAATACGTTGTTCATAGGTGTGTGTGGCTTTTCTCATACACAGTCCCACATCGGGCTCATGTGTGCTATTCTGGCTTCTTTGGCCTGTGCACGTGCATGCGCTTCCTTTAGTGTTTTGGCACATGTTAATTTTTTGACCAGTTGTATAGTTTTTGCCTCTTGGAAATTCTTTCTTGGTGTTGCAGATGAACTAATAGGTGTTTGGAGATGTGGTATTCCTGTAACCATTTGTGGACGAAATTTCAGTGATAACAAGGTCTCTTGGTCACTCACTATGATATAATGTTTAGTCCATCCCTATGGCCTCTAGTCCTTTTTCTTATGATATGTCGAACTTTACATCACAGTTTTCAAATGCCATCCTAGCTGCTGGCCCTAATGCTAGCATTGGTCTTGGGGGAACTCCACCTCCTTATACTCCATTTTCATTTGGTGGTTATCAAATCCCTCAAACAACTCCTAATATGGGAGGCATTCCTTCTTTTAAACCCGGGTCTAATCCTCTTGCTTCTGGGTGGAACAACCAACCTGGCAGATAAGCTTCTGCTCAAGTTTTATCCTACACCCCTACCTCATTTGTGTCGATTCCAACCAATACATCTGGTATGACCAATCCAACTCTATCCTATGGATTCACACCCAAAGGAGGTCTGTTTCACGCTTTGGGAAACCCCCGACCCGGATCCAATCCGACAGGGGAAAATGTTTATAACGCCCAATAGAACATTCCTACTGGAATGATGCCCAAACAACCTTTTATGAATTATCCTGGAGGAAGTCCTTATAATAACAGACAAGGCCATGGTTCTTACCAGAACCTTGGATGGGTTGCAGTTCCTCAAGCACAATCTTTCCCGGGAGCTTGGGGCCAGATGCCGCAACCTCGTCTCCCCTTTATGGCTACGCTTAATCTGCCAAAATTGTCTAAGTTGATGAATGACCCTATGAGTCATAATCCCACATGGACCCGCATCCCCACCAAGCTTCCTTTGGACATTCCTAAATCCTAAGGTAAGAATGGAGAGGATCATGGTGATCACGTTACTACCTTTCACCTAATGTGCTCTTCGAATTTCCTTAATGACAATTCTATTCGATTAAGATTATTTCAATGCACGCTCATCAGAGTTGCTACGAAATGGTATATCGAGCTACCTAGGGGGCATATGGGACCCTTAGTCAGCTGGTGTTGGTCTTCCTTAACCACTTCCAATTTCCCATTTGTTATGATGTTGTCCTAGAACTTCTGTTGACTTTACACCAGGAAACCGCCACTCATATCTCAGATCATATCCAGGAGTGGCATAGACAAAAGAGGTTGATTAAGACCCCTATACCCCCGAACTTTCTTTTAAAATGGTTCCTTAAGTCTTTTCACACTCCTATCTTGAAGGATGTTTCTACATCCAGGGTTACCACTGAGGAAGAGGTGATCTATAGAGCCCAACATTTAGACCTGATATACGCTCAATCTGGGATGTTATACCACCTTCTTTCGGATGCACCATGGTCAACTTACGACCCTAGAGAAAATACCGAACCTCATGCTGATGGCATTGTAGGTACCTCCAATATAAATTCCACAGACTCGGTGACAAGCCATTTGAAAGAGTTTTCTCTAAACCAGTCTGCAAGAGCGCCAACTTCGTCTATGTCTTCCAATCCCAATTAGTCAACGGATGTACATTCCATGCAGTCATCGGCCAACCCAAATGGTAACCAACAACTAGGTGGGAATAAGAAGAAAGGACATAATAATTGTAAGGGTGGGAAAAATAACAATAAACCCAAGGACAATGGTAATAATGAGAAGACGAAGTTTCCCTGTAAGTTTTTCACTAATGATCACCTTACCAATTTATGCCCCAAACTTGTAGAAGAGGCTATTATCTCTACCGCCCATCATACTGATGAATCCATTTCCACATAATCAACACATGGCCTCGAGCTCCTCAAACACTGGAAATATAATTGGTGGGAGTCAAAACCCTCTGTTGCAAGATGGTGACCATTTGTGTATCAATATGGTCAATGCAAAAGTTAATGTGTCCACTCGATCTCAAGATTATAGCTCTTCACAAGCTATTCCTATTCTAGAATCTCCTCCTCCTCCTCCAGAGATGAACTTAGAGATTGAAAAACCAGAGCCACTGCCTCATATTCCGAAAGGAGTACTTAAGCGCTCTACCCACAATCCAAATGCTAGAGCTGCCTAGAACTACTCTATTGTTGAGGAACTGGGTCAAATCCCTTGTGCGATGTCAGCTTTGGAGATATTCCAGACGTGTCCTTCACAGAGGAATGCCTTACTATCTTCTTTAGGAGCTCTAGAACCCAGTGGCTCAAAATTTATCAAGTTTGACGTCACAAATGTGAATCCTTGCTTGCCTTACCATGTGGCTTTCCAAATCCACGTGGAGTACTCAAAGTATACCATCAAACGTGCGGTTGTTGATGAAGGTGATACCACTTGTGTGATGTCCCTGATCTGTTGGAAATCTCTCGATTCTCCGACTCTTTCTAAGTCATTGAACATGTTGACTACTTTTGACAGCCATTCCTTCTGCCCTCACGGTATTCTTCCTGCCTTTCTAGTCTAGTTGGGTGAGAAGACGATAGAGGTGGATGTAGATTTAGTTGATGTGCCTCTTGATTATAACTTGTTGCTAGGATGCAATTGGACCTATGCTATGATTTTCATCGTATCATTTGTCTTTTGTACTCTTTGTTTTCCTCATGAAGGGAAGATCCTGACGATTGACCAGTTATCCTTTGTGAACTAGTCCTAATGCATATATTGGACCGTCAATCCTTGTGATCGACAATTCTCAGTCGGTAACTGAGAATATCAATGTGGGAATGTATTCTTCCCTTATGGGTACTTTTGACTTCACGACACTGAGTCATAACATTTACTCCTGTCTAGTAGGCCTGTCCCGACATGGAGGCCCATTCCTTTCCGCACTTCCTATTTTAGTGATTTGTGGACCCTACCTTCCCCGACGTCATCTTGTGAAGGTCACTTTCATGCTGGAATGGCCATGCCACTATCGGCAGCGGAGATTGCGTATCAATATGTTCTTGACTCTTTCGTCGATCCTGATCCTGTTACCTCGCAAATGGATGAGAAGGATCTCGTTCGCAGGCCCGTGTGGTCCAGTTCGTTGTCTTGTTCACATGATTGCCTCAATGAGACTTTTCCTTCGGACGAAGCTATCATCGAATCCATGAATGGTTCCGATAAACCTTGGGACAGTATGCATCACTGTTTTTATTTTCTCCCAGAGATTAAAAGAATCAAAATACATGACTTTCAATCTACTTTGAGTGCGATAGTCAATCACGTCGTAGTTCCACTTGATACGCACAACATTTATGCCGAAGGAAATATGGCGAGTATTTCTCCTACCATCATGATCGATATCCCTCGTACCCCTGGCAATGTTGAAAACATAAATATCAGAGCGGATTGTTCGCCAGAAGAAATCTTGATCTACACCAAACACTTCAAGGAATTTCAAGATGTATTTGCTTGTTCATATGAAGAGATTCTAGGAATCGACCCTCATATTGTCGAGCATGATATTAGAACTTATTTGGATGCTAAACCTATTCGACAATGTCTTAGAGTTGTCAATCCTCGGAAGGCCCTAGATATTAATGCATAGGTGGAGAAGCTACATAATGTTGGCTTTGTCTACCCAATTCCCTTGATTGAATGGGTATCCAACCTCATTCCCATGGATAAGAAGCAAGGAACTATCCGTGTATGTATGGACTTTCATGACCTGAACAAGGCATGTCCTAAAGACAACTCCCCGACACCTTTCACCGATCAGATTCTCGATGAGTGTGCGGGAAGTGAAGTATTTTCGTTTATGGACAGATTTTCAAGGTATAACCAGATTCAAATTAAACCTGAAGATCAACACAAGACAACATTTATTTTCCCTTGGTGTACTTTTGCATACCAGAAAATGAATTTCGGCCTTAAAAATGTCAGAGCAACCATTCAGTATGCCATGACCTTTTCTTTTCATGATCTTAAGCACATAGTCGAAGCTTACCTTGATGATCTTGCTGCTCACTCTCACAAGAGAGTAGATCACACTACGTACCTTCCTCTTTTTTTTTGAAAGATGTCGTTACTATAGAATTCGGTTGAACCCTCACAAGTGCATCTTTTACATTAAGTCTGGTCGTGTTTTGGGATTTCTAGTTTATGAGACTAGGATCATGGTAGATTCATTAAAGGTTGAGGCAATACTTCGATTGCCTCCCCCGTGCATGATTAGACAACTTCAAGGTTTAGAGAGGAAATATAACTTTCTACATCAGTTTATAGTGAATTATGACAATATCACTAAGGGTTTCATGTGTCTTTTGAAGAAGGACACCCCTTTTATCTGGGATGAGCAAGCCTAGGAGTCCTTCGATGCTTTGAAAAAATCCTTGGTATCGGTGCCTCTACTGAAGTCTCCTGACTATAGTAGGGACTACTTGCTTTATATCACTGCATCTGAAGAGACGATTGGTATGGTTTTGTTTTAGGAGGATGATGAACTCCATGAGAACGTCATCTACTATCTTAAATGAAACTTAGTTGGTCCTGAGCTTAATTATTCTCACGTTGAAAAGATAGCTTTGGATGTCATTCATGCAGTCCAACGTTTGTGTCATTATATACTGATTTGTAAGACTAATTTGGTTGTCAATGTCAATCCATTTTAATATTTCCTTACCAGGCATATCATAGGGGGGAAATAAAATAAATGGATTGTCATTTTACAAGAGTTTGATCTCGATTTCGCTTCTGCAAAATCCAAGAAATCACTAGTCTTTGTAAAGTCAATATTCAACTTTCCACGATTAGATGAGGATGTCACCCATGTTGATGCATTTGCAGACAAACACATTTTTATTGTCTCGTCGTCTGACCCCTGGTATGGAGACATTGTTCTCTATCTTCAAACTTTGAACTTCCCTTAGCATCTCTCACGAGATGACCAACAGTGTGTAATATACCAAGCTAAGAATTATACTATCGTCGGTGACACTTTGTATCGCCAAGGAATAGACAATATCTTGCGTCGTTGTTTAAATCATGGAGAAGCCGAATCAGTCCTGAATGATTGCCACAATGGGGCTTGTGGTAGTCATCTATCCGGGCTTGCGACAACCCAAAAAAATTTGTGAGTCGGTTATTTCTAGACTACTATCTTCAAAGATTGTATTGAAGCGGTTAAGAAGTGTCACCCCTTCCAGTTGTTCACTTGAAAAATGCACTCGCATCCAACCCCTCTTCGCCCATTCATTACCGTCGGTCCCTTCACCAAGTAGGGGGTGGACTTCATGGATTGCAACCCAACTTCGGCTAGGGGGCATCAACACATTATCATGGTCATCGACTACTTTACTAAGTGGGCCAAGAACATGCCTATAGTTAAATTCTATGGGAAGACTTCCACCTTCTTCATATTTAATCAAATTATCACCTGGTCCGGTATCCCTAGTGAGATTGTCACTGATCATGGCAGTTAATTTCAGAATGAAATGATGAAAGAGATAGAATCTAAGATGGGGTTTAGACATGGTCATTCTTCTCCTTATTACCTCCAAGAAAATGGACAAGTAGAGGCCATCAACAAGTCTCTCAAGACCATTTTGCAAAAAACTGTCAGCCGGAGTAAGTCTGACTGGCACATTATGCTATATCCTGCACTTTGGGCATATCGAACCTTGGTCAAGACTGTGACTGGTTTTTCCCCTTTCCAGTTAGTACACGGTGTGGAGTCGATTTTACCTATTGAATGTGAAATCCCTTCTCTTAAGTTGGCAGTCACGCTCCTACCTAACACTTTCGATCTCGAGTGATGCCTTGTACACCTAGAGACTCTTGATGAGCAACATCGAAATGCCTCTATGGATATCGAGGCGAACAAAAGAAGTGTCCAGGTCCAGTACGATAAGTCTTTATGTCCTTGATTGTACGTTGAGGGTGACTTGGTCCTCTTGTATGATCAAGCCAAGGAACCACTAGGGGCAGGCAAGTTGAAACCCATGTGGAACGATCCTTATATCGTGCGACGTGTTTTAGAAAAAAGAGCCTATGAGTTAGAATATTATGAAGGGAATACGTTGGCTGAGCCCAAAAATGGGCTCTACTTGAAAAGATATTATGCTTCAGCCCCAAGCTCGAGCGAAACTCTTTGTATACTAATGTAATTTAGTGTATATATCTTTTTCCTTTATTTTCATCTTCGGATTTCTTATCGAGTTTTCACTTGGTTGGCAGATGTCAATGGAGTCATCGGTCTATCTAGGATTCGCAAACGAAGCTAGTTGTCATACACAAAACTTGGCTTCCAACACTTGGGTTGTGTAGTCCCCCAAGGGTCTACTGTTGTCTTCAGGTGGCGTATTCCTAGGGCCATCCACAAACAATGTGGTTGAATATAGCATCGTTATAGAAATTTTGTGTGATGCTATCTTACATGGTATTTGCTCATTAGAGGTTCGCTTGGATTACCAGTTAGTAGTATGTCAGTTGAACGAAAATTATCAGGTGTGTGATCCTACTTTACTTCGACGATTCCTATGGGTACGTCTTTTAGAACGACAATTTGATTTTATTACTTATTATCACATTCCTAGGAGTTCTAATCTTGTATCCGATGCTTATGCTAATTTCGTTTTAGATTGGCATTTGTCACATAATTAAAGAAAAGAAAACCATCTCATCAATATACACCTTGTAAAATATAAGTAAAGTCGAAGATCCGTTTTATATATATTTAAAAAAATATGGTGTTTATAGTACAAAATTAGGGATAATACCCTCAATACACATATACAGTCGGTACTACATTGTCCACGACAACTACGCCTATGGCGCCAGATGTGTATCATGGTAACAAACTACCGCATTTGCGAGATGCCGAAAGAGTCACACCCAATCTCTGGTTACACCAACCACCTGTCGTTGCATGGCTTTAGTAAGATCTTCTACCTAAACCATTGGAATCCTCTGAATCAAACGAGATAGGTTGTCTTGCATGTTTTGTAGGACTCTCTTAGCTTCTCCTCCCGCCACCTCGTTTTGTCGATTCCTCTGTCAATGTCAAGGAAACCCTTTCAGTTGTTGCAGACCCACATCTGCATTACACAAGTGTCTAGTTAATACTTAAGCACCATCCAAATTGTTTTTGTTCTATTATACAAAAGTACAAAAAAAATGAATTATTTAAAAACACTTGACATACCTATGTCACCGTAGGAAGTCCTTGGTGGGAGTGGCATGTCCAGATCTCCTCGGAAGTCTATCCCTGCATAGGGATAGTCATCTAGGGAAAAGACCTGTTGCTTCCACCAGTAGAAGAAATCCTCGTTGTATGGTGTCATCACCCTAAATCCCCCTTGTCGTCTCATTACCTCGCTCCATCGTGCCATGACTGGATCGTGAGGTCCTCTCGAAAGTATCTAGAATCTAGGTCCCAAACCTGGAACCCGCTCGAAAAAGAAACTACATAGGATAGAGGCAAACCCAAAATTCCTCTTACTCCCATGTTTGCACTCTGTCAACTGGCTCTTCATATTTGTCAGTAATGAGGTACACCAATCATATACTATGGGTCTCATACACTATACTTCATAGAACATGAGCAGCCTCGATGCCTGGTGCAATGAGGTTGAACCTGTGATCTTGGTCAATACAAGGACAATAATGTTCAGGCTGAGATTGTTTATCGCTCAGATAGGGAGTTGACTCCCGACCTTTGGAGTCCCTGCTACATAGTGGGTGTCGATGTACTCCTTTATTTTCATTCTGCTCCCTTCTCCCTACGATTTGAGGTTTACAACATCTCCTCGGCGTGATAATCTAGTCAAAAAGTAGATATCCTCTACTTCAATCCTCAATGGTTTCCCATCGAGGTTGAAGCTTTCACTCTTAGCATCCCAGTAACCCACAAGCATGTCGAGCAACCTCACCTGGTCCCTTATTCCTTTGAGTGCCCATAATTTATATAAGCCACATATTTTTAAGGTCATTTGGGCCCCTGGATCTCGATCCACAACATCATAGACCTCCTTGTGCTCTCTTTCTCTCCATTCAAGAACCATTCTGCCAAGGACAAATCAAAATTTGAGTTAGCATCCTTCAAATTCATTGTTTGTGTGCATATACGCAAGATTCTTCACTTATAGTCGCATATAGGGCTGGCTATACATGCTCTGCAGTTTGCACAGGTGTGTATAAATCATCGTATACGTGACCTGATAGGAGACAACCTGTGTACACCCAATTTCACATTTTACACCCTCAATCACTAAAAATTTGGAACCTAATTTAAAAATTTAATCCACTGGAAATGAAGAGGAAGAGAAAAGGAATTACCTAGTCCAGACGGTTTCTGATTTTCCTACCTAATGCTCCCACAATCATCATTTGAATCTCAGAGGTATTTGGGTCCAATTTGCACTATTTGGGTAAAAAATCAAAATGGTATAGTAATTTTTGGTTTTGTTACTATTTATAAACAATTTTTACCCACTTTCTATAGGGTTGAGCCATTTTTTCACCTAATGGACTAATACAAAGGTGGATTGAGTTGGTTTTGGTAGTTTTAACCATAGATTCTTGCAGATTTCAATGTTACGTTGGTCGTTCATCACCATGGGCAGGTATTTTCACTACCCAGCATATAGGATAGGTATCCATTCCATCATGCATTTTCGTAGCATCCTATAACTGTCATATTTTTCCTTAGGTACGAACCCATTTGTCGTGACACAAAACCTTCCATCAACTATAAGTCATGTCGTTATCAAGTGGTAGATACTTAGCAAAAATAGGCACCCTAGTTAGATCCCCTGATTCATTTGGTGCCATGCAGAGATTTTTTTCCATAGGACCGGGAGTCCCTCATAGCTAGTACATGACTTTATGTTGAGTCTCATTTCTCACTCATAAACATGTTGCCTTATACCTAGAGGACTCCCAACTGAGTTCAATTTAATCTCTTTTCCAACTCACCTTCAAAAAGTGAAAAGATTGTCGAGTGATGTGTCCCTTTCACACTCGTTAAATTGGACTTGAAAGGTCATGAGTCTTAGTTAAGCTCTTTACCGACTTGTTATAAAAAAGTGAAAAGATTATCGAGTGAACTTGTCTCTTTCACACTTGTAAATTGGATTTGAAAAGACGTCTATTTGGCACAAGTTATTGGTTGGAACTATTTTTTCTTACTTGCGACCCTCGTTTCCTCCTATGTATCATAACATTCATTTTTTATGAAAAAACAAAAAAAGAAGGGCAGGAAGGGAGTATTATCTTGTATTGGAAGCAGTCATGTCGCCTTTGAACAGATCACAAAGTTATTGAGTCCATTTGTTATCATAATTTTTGGATTAGCATGGCCTTAGGAAGCTGAGCTCGTTACAAATTCTTCTCTACCGACTTTCAAGTCCCTATAGGGAATTTCATTGATGCCTCTTGAATCTCATTGTTTCATCATTGGGTCTATGTTGTCAGAGTCCTCCATATGTCTCATGCTCTTGTTCGAAGGAAGTCTATCAACCTATGTCAGCCACTTCTCAGAACTCTTGACCTTGCATGTTTTCCATACCCTTATTTTTTCTCATAATCACATGCTACTATAGTCATATCGTGCACCCTGGTCCTACTTTCATCATTGGTAGGTAACCTTGAACCCAACAATCAACACTTCATCATGGGTCGTTGACTGGGTGGTTTCCCTTGTGTTCGATGGTAAGACATCTATTCCCACATTGGGATTCGTGAAGTGCCTTGGATGCCATTATCCTTATTGGTGGTTTCCTCACCTTTGTTAGCAGTTTTCATCATTGGATGCTAGTCAGAGAGTCCTTTTCATGTACTGCTTGCACTTGGCACATGCTAAATACGCACAAGGTCATTGGTTCATGAACATGTTCTTCGTCTGATTTCCACCAAATCATGAAGCTCTTGCTTTGTACCTCATGTTGACTGATGAGAGACGCCTCAATGCTCTCCTTTCAGTGGGTCTCCTTCCATTGAATTCAACCCATATATTCTGGAAACGAGACCTAGAGTCTTATGAGTACCTTGAGGCTTGCAGTCATTAGTGGTAGGCTCTCTCACCATCTACAGTTGGGAATACATAAATGTCTCCTAATCAATGGATTCTTCAAGTGTTCGAGACCAACTCCTTTATTCACACTTGTAAGAATGTACTCAGTGCCTTGATACCTACTTTCATTATCGATAGGTTGTCTCGCATTTGTTAACGGTATACCTCAATGACCAGTAATCAAACGATGTCTCATTATTTTCGACCTCAACTCCTTTATTAACATGATGTAGACTTGCACCCTTAGCAGATTGTGTAGAATACTTGAAGACATCACTATGTGGCTGCAAATTTCCTGAGTTGTTGCTTCTTTTCATTGGACCAGTACCTGTATGATTTCAGTGATCATGGAAGATCAGAGTGTACTCCATTGTATACATATATCTTAAGATTGGTTTTGAGACTGGTTCTACTAAGCCTTGTCCATGACTATGACAATTGTTGGCATGTAACCGCATTTGTATTTTCCTATTCATGGCCATAGACACTTGTTTGGTATATTTTCACATGGATCTGTAGTGTAATTTTATTGGCAGCCGTGTATGCAAAGTCAGTGCAAAATGTAATGAGCAACTAGCTCGTCTAGTTGGTCCCCTACCACTCCACTTCTGGGTTGTTTATAATGTATTTCGGCCATCGCATATACTCCTCCGACCTCACACATTAGGGGGCATCTGTTATAGCAATATTTGCCTCACCCTATGCAATCTTGCACAAAATGCCTTTTTCCATTTCCCCATGCAAACTTATCATCTCTGTTTGTAAAATCTAGAGCTAAAAATAAATATTTTTCCACATGTATGCATCTTGCCTACTATATAGCATGGGTATACGTACCCTACTCCAATACAGCCTGCGTACATCGAGATGTGTGCCAAAAAATGAAAATTAATGTCGGCTTTCCATGTCATGACAAGAGATCTATGATCCTTATCCTTCCATATACTGCAAACATTCTGACTCGGCCCTTCAGTTCCATTTTTAAGGCTATAAATGGGCCATTTCAGAGCTATGGAAAGAGGAGAAAGAATTCAACTTTGAGAGAAAAGTTACTCTGGAGGAATTATTTACTTCATATTGAGTCTTCATCCATTTGTCCTTTAAGTCTGAACACAGTGTTCATCCCCCAACATCTTCCCTTATTGATTGAGAACCTCATTGTTTCTCTCTTATGAGCTTGCCTTTGGTGGAGGATTGAAGTGGTGGAGGCCCAGCTGGAAGGAATTTAGTTTCTCGATTTTGAACCGTGCCGACACGGAAGTCTGTAACATTTTCACTTCTGTTGATCATATATTAATAGAAATACTCTTTTCCCGTCCAATTGATATCTTGCAAATATTTGAATTACTATTCCATGGGTGTATTTGTGATGTTTATTAATGGATTCTGCTATTGAATGTGATAACATTATATAATATCATCATATGCTTTCTTTTCTTAGTTGTTGAGGACTAGTTGTAGGTATATTGCTTTGGGTCAAGTGCTCAACTGTGGACTTCATCGAACTTCCAGACGAGGTAGGCATGTTATCTTGTCTTGCTAGCATATTTGTTTATATATCATTCTTGAGAAGAGAGTTGATTTCTGTAGTCATTTCCATTTGTTGTGGTTTACCCTAGCCATAGAGAGATTTTCCTCGTAACACACATTATGAGCATCGAGAAAGGCATGTCCTCAAGATCCCCCTACATGCCTTGTTCCCTTTAATGAAGGATATAAGAAATGAATAACATGGCCCACAAGCAGAGCTAAGGTTCCGTCTCTCTTCCTTTGTTGCTTGACTGAAATTCACTGATATTTGTACCATTTTAACTCTATTATCACTTGTAAAATAGACTTAGAACACATTATTGATTGTTAGTTTCTTATTTATTGTGGAGATATGGTAAAATAATGTTCCTCACACCAAACTTGCAGTTGTGAAAAAATATCAAAACTGGCTTAGGGTATAAGGAAAATATCTTCCTTTCCCTAGTGGTGGAACACAGTCCAAACATGGAGCTCTTCATTACATGGATTTTGTTGAAAAGGTGAGTCCTTATCTAGATACACATATTAGACATTGATGTTTTCCAATGTGCATGCAATCTGTCATATTTTGCATATTTTTTTGACATTCCAATAATGCTTTTGTTCTCCTTATTTAATTCAACTTGCACATCGAGGCACACATGGATCATTAACAGATTTTTCTCCGCTACCTATTTATCTTGGAAAATTCACGAAACAAGCTCATGGGGTGTTTTTTTTTAGCATATTTCCCATATTTCACACTAAGAAATATTTTGATGCTAAAGACAATGCATATATACTTGTTTAGTTTTGTAGGTATGTTTGATGGTTGAATAAGAAGCATTTAAGGTAGGAAGGATTCTTTCATAGGACTCTGGCTCACCCCCTTTCAAATTTTGTTTTGAATCATTCTTAATTTTGTATTCAAATAATTCTCAGATATGGCCACCCCTTTTGTTCCATCTCTGTTAGCTCCCCCTTTTCTTCCCTATAATGCATTCCCAAATCTCATCCTTTTTCTTCTTCACACTATATGCTTTTTATTGGCTCATCTTCCTTCTACTAATCTGTTGTTGTGTTCACTCCCACTCTCCCTAATGTAGATCACCTTCTTCTTTGGTGAGTAATTGTTTCTATGTAATAATCCCTTTTTCTTTCCATGTCGTCTCTGTTTTTTTGGGACATGACAAGTTTGATGTGGTGTCCTTCCCCACCATAATGGTGGAAATGCTCTGTATGGATGCCCCTGGATTTTGACTTATCATTGTTGTCTCTTTCTTCATCAACCCATCACTTATTTTATTATATTTTATCACAAATAATGATGTCAAAGACGTTCTTTTAAGGGGTGGTTATGTCCCAGGTTTTCTCCTTTGAGTTCAAGAACATTAATTTAAACACAACTTTTAGGCTCTTTGCTCCAGATCACTGGTTGTTTTGCTTTTGTTTTCACTAGAACCAATAACCGATCTCCCCATCATTTAGCAATTACAATGTATAATTAAAAAAAATAAGATTAATTCTTTGAAAAAACATTTTTTTTTCAAATTAAACATTCAATTTCTATGGTTCACATTCATGCATATTTATCTTTTTGCTTGTCTCTACAATAATGCTTCATTTGATTTCGCCGTCTCTTCTCTTTTGTGTAAATCACAATAAAGCTTGGGAGATGTCGACTCAACCCAAGGAACTCGAAAATTCAAATTCTTTAGATTGACACAAAATTATTCAAATTGAAAAGCAAAGAAATCCCATAGAAAGGTCACTTGCTTATGATGGTTGATTGAACTACCATTAAAATGATTATGTCCCAACCTAAAATTTGGATCTTATTAATCCGTTGCAACTCTTCTCATCATATTTTTTCTTGTGTTGGCATATCCCTTGTTTTGTGATTGCAACATAGTCTTAGATAAGTCATTGGTAACTTTGTGTTTGTCAAGTTTATCTTGATGGAAGACATTTTCTTTCCAAACGTAAATCATAGGTAAACTTTTTACACTATCTTTATTGCTTCTTCCACCATCTATTTTTCATTTTATAAAAGTTGTTTCCTTTTACGGTGATCATTGATTATGTAATTGGTTGGAGAGAGTCTAACTTCTAGAACGTGTCCTAACTATCTAAGGTATTTTCTATGGACACATGTTTGGTATTCTTGTTGGGAATCCATATCGATACAGAAAATGGTGTAGAAAAACGAGGCAAGCTATGACAATTAACACAAAAATGGCTTTGAAGTCCAACTTTCCATCATCCTTTTGTCATTTATGTTGTTTGTGCGTGAAATTAAGAAAGCTTGCATCACTCTCTAGAGTCTTAATGACTCTAAGGAGGACTTTGTCACAGTGCCCAAAATGTGTGGCACATAAGACAACAACCATTAATTCATGTATCAAAGGATTCCTTCTCCTTGGCTGATGGAATTCCTTGGATGCTCCAAGAAAGGTGATTGAATCTCTGTGGAGCACCTAGGTCATAAATATGTGAAGACATATTTCTCAATGTAAACATCAAGAAGAACTTTGGGGCAGGCATTGCATGTCTATTCTTAAATGTGAATAGCACATGGTACTTCCAGGTAGCATTCTGATAGAGTCTAATGGGAAGATAACTTCATGTATGTTTTTGGTAACAATTGTGTATGCTTTTAGGTTTTTGGTTGCACTTTTTAACTCTATTAGAGATAGAAAATTAAAATCTCGGTGAATTTATTCACATCCTAAGTAAAAGATGTATTTATTGGATGCTACAGCCTTAAATCATCTTCATCATAGGGGAATGGTATTATGACATAGGTAAACTTATTCTCACCATTATTAAGGAGGATGACAAATACAAGCATCTCAAAGAATGTTCTTCCATCAGCTATGATTGAACACATCCATATTTAACAAGTGCTACAATAGTAGCGATGTCCCTGTCATAATCGGGATGTGATAATAGCGATGTCTCTGTTGTTATGCGGTAATAGAAGGATAGCCAACAAAAGCATGCCCATAATCCTCGTGGAAAATCTCAGGTTTGTAGAAATTGGCTTTGAAGGACTAATGAACTGCCTAGGATATTTAGAATCCTTTCAAAAGAATAAATTAGCCTTTTTCTAGTCGATATCATACATGTTGTTGTTACTTACGTTGATTCAACATTCAAGGATCTTTGGAAATAAGTTTTAGTGGAATCAAAATAGAATTAGCAATATAGTCCATCTTAAGCATCTTTTTCATTCGATTTTGAGGAGTTTGAGGAGCGAGATGGATTATTTGTTTTTTCCCACCAGGATTATTCTGCCCACTGGAAGTATTATGTCGTTAGTCGACAAGACCAATACTCATCTATTCTTACATTGTTCCTATACTTATCAAATCAAATTTGGATTGAAATTGAAGTTGAGAGTGATCTTCGCTCCTTGTGGAGGAATCCTACTTTAAAATATTGTTTTCATATATGGTTTTCCACGAAAGAACTAAAGGATTTTCGGGATATTCCCTTTTTGGTGCTCTGGGGCATTTGGACAGCGTGAAACTCTTCACTGATGTTTTATGCAATTCTTTCCTCTGTCATTGAAGTTGAACCTGTATGGTGAAGGTTCCAACCTCTTGATTGCGTGCAACCATGTTGGAAGATTGAAAATTCAATCATATATTTAAAGAATTTACGCGCATGAAACCAATTTTTGAATAATCAAATAGAAACATATATTAAAAAAATATAAAAGAAATTGACAACATGGGGATGAGCAACCTGAATGTGAAATTGTTCATGACAATTGGTTCCTTGCATCACAAGTGTTGGTCTTGAGATCCTAATCTCCATGGTTCTGCAACATCACAAGAAGCGATGATTTTTATGAATAGCCAAATTGGTAAGAGAAAAAAGAATTAAAAAAATTAGAATGGTGACACTTGGTTTGTTAAAAAAACGACGAGTGGAAGCACAAGTGCCATATGTACATGGCTCATTTGCTACATGAACTCACAATAAGACAAAGCCAAGGAAATAAAGTGGCAACACGGAGTAGCAACCCCTGTGGCAATATGGAATAGCAAAACCTGCATTGGACTCACTAACAATGTGGTGACCCAAAGGGGAGCATGAGGAAGGAGCATAGTTATCCTTACCATCATCAGGACAAAGCTCGAACCCTAAACCTTGGATGATCACTGTGACACAAAAAAATTCTTTCATAAAAGCCGAAGAAGAGAAAAATAACTCTACACAACTGATACGCAGGCACCAGTTTACTCGATCCATCTGTTTCTCTAGTTCAAGCTCTGCCATTGTTGGTTCTGCCTATTTATGCTTCAGACAATTAATCAGGTATATGGAGTCAATGATTTAATTCGCCCATATCTACGTTTTTCCCTGACCATGAGATTCCAGGCCCATAACTCTCTGAGGGTAGTCATAATGGCACAAGGTTGAGTCCAGGAGGTGAGCTTCTAACATATGGATCAAGTGAGACTAGTACCTGAATGACCTGGTACCCCACTACTGACTTCGGTGTGGTCTTCCTGACTAACCCATCAGATAGGGTATACTCCAGCTGATCCCTTTGACCTCGGTGCTTCCACCTATCCTCCAATGTCAGGACGTGGTTTCATACATATTAAAATAGGTTTGTTTATGTAGGCACTCCCCACAACCTCCTTGCACTTAATATTTTTTCGCTGATAGCCTCGGCTGTTAGGAAGGATTTTATCCCATACATCTTTTTTGTGCGTAGGGTTTTGAACAACTTCGAATAGAGGACAGGATCAACCAGCATGGCTTTTATATCTTGTTGCTTGAGGAACGAAGTAGCTGTAAATCAGAGATTTACAGGGTGAGGTACGAATGCTCGCCCAACAAGGGATTTCACTGGTAAGCACGAAGAACTGAAATTTAATATATGTTCATTCAATGGTTAATATAGCACGTGACTAATAAAAATGAAGTGTCAAGGAAATAACAAGTAAAACATGGTGTGATCTCTGAAAATTCTTTTAGCACTTACCTGTCTTCATTGGATTTTGTACTAGGTACAAGGATTTACTTCAGGGAAAGGTCTCTAGCTCAAGTTCAAAATAGCCTAGTTGTGTCAGGGAAAATCGTAGGAAGAAAAAAGATTCCATATTATGCAAGGAAACATTCTTTTGAACTTGAAAGGTTTGTCCACATTTCATTTTTTCACTTTCAAGCATTTGGACCATGAAAAGAACTATACAACAACAAAAACTTCCAAAACCGCCACCCCAACACAACACAACCCAACCACCACCACTAGCGGCTCCTGGACTTGCAAAACTCGGCCCCTCAACTCAAGTTCCTCTCCACCCACATAATACAAAACCGATACCAGAACTACCCTGAAATTCAAAGTGGTTTTTCGCTCCCTCTGAAATACCCGTTTGTGAAAGCAGCAAAACCGCCTGAATTGCTCCCGACGAGAAACCTTGCCATTCCCACACACTGTGACAATTAACTTTACCCAACTTTACCTTTAGAGTAGCATAAAGGATATAAATGGTTCATGATATAATAAATCATAATTTAACTTTACCCAACTTAAACTAACATACCTTTAGAGTAGCGAAAAGGAAACACTGAAGTGAATTGTATGTAACCTTGTTGAGTCTTCGGGATGGATATTGTATTGCTGCTCTGTAAACACTTTATATACTGATGAATATAAACGAGAAACTTTCCCGTGGAAAAAAAAAAAATTAACATACCTTTAGAGTAGCGAAAAGGAAACACTAAAGTGAATTGTATGTAAAAATATATATGGATTCAAATTTACATAGTTAAATTCCTATTAAAAACATTGTATTCCAAAATTTAATATATTTTTGTAAAATTCATATTTATTAATTAACTAAATTAATGAAATTGTGTTACATGTGAATATTGCTCCAAAATTTAATATACATGTTTGCAACACCAAATCACGACTAACATCAAAATCAACGGATCTTTATGAATGCTAACTAACACCTTGGCTCGATCCTTATCAATGAGGCTTCAAATTAGCTTGAAGTTATAATGATATTCACATTGATCGAGATTATTGGGACAATACTCAACTAATGTGATTTCATCCTCTACCTTATCAACTAATCCAAATTCAAACACAAATGTTTTTTTGGGCCTTGTGACCTCCATCACAATGCTAATGGATTAATGTCTAGATGGTTGGGAAGATAGCGTGGTTGAAACAATTGAAGATGGAAGCTCTTTGGGCTTTTCTTCATCCACCTTCTTGTTGCACCTTTAGAATAACAAACCCATATTGTTCTTCTAATCTAAGAAATCTCTGGATAGGACAAAATGAGACAATGGTTTATCTCAAGCAGAGATAAGCTTAGATATCATATTATCCCAAAATTTTTTTTAGTAAAGATCTAAAAATTATGAAACATTAAAAAAAAAGGACCTTATCCAAATTACAATGGATTAGGTGGATATTGATGTATTCTAGAACCATTTGACCATTTAAACAAATTTGAAAGACACTTACAATAATTGGTCCATTGTAAAAGCAATTTAAAATACTATGTAATTTGACATCTACAAATGTTTATGTTTATGTTTTTGAAAGGTTAAATAAAATTAAATCTTGCACTATATTCATTTTTTGAACGAGGAACTTATTTCATAACAAAAAGAAACTTCCACTAAAAGAATAACTCTTACATATACAATTATCAAGTCTTTATGAAAAATAAATCAATCAAACTTAAATATGTACTGTATAACTTTTACAACGTGTTTTGTTTAGGAGGTGAAGCACAATGAGAATGTTCGAACCCTCTTCCATATAGTTTGGATATCAAAATATAAATGAAAAATATATTTAACATCGGTTTTGAAACCATATTTAACCTTTCTATCTAGGTGACAATATAGCCTCTGAACAAGAAAGTACACACTATTTACTCTAGTTTCTTCTAAATACACATTTCAATACATGAGGATAACAAATTCCAGTTACTTAATTTTAAACTAAATACATAATAAATTTCAAATCACATTCCATTTAAATAGTCTAACTAATTTAACTTATTAACTAAATTAGTTAGACATAAATGTAACTTATACGCATTCCTCTAAATTCAATTTGCATATTAATAAAATTAATTAATAAATAATAATAAATTTTTTAAGAAAAATAAAATAAAATTTAAAATAATAAAATATACTTAAATTTTAAAATAAAAAAAAGCTAAATTAAAATAATAAATTCCAACTATGAAGCCCTCAATTAAATTTAAAATAACAAAATATATTTAAATTGTAAAATAACAAAAATTCAAATCAAAATAGGTAAATACCAAGTATGAAACACTTCCACTAGAAAGGACTTTTGCAACTGGAAAATGTTAAACACTATTCATTTTAATTTTTGTTTGAGTCTTTCTTAGATAATATATGGTAAATGATAGCATATAGTCGAATAAAATGAAAATAGTGTCAAAACCCAAAAAGCTTCACCATTTACTCATAAAAATTGGGACAACACCGAGTAATTTCCTTGTATGGGAGGTGTGAGGTTCTATCACATTTGGAATTGAGGTAGAGGTGTGAGGTTCAATCTCATATGCAATTGAGCTAGAGTAGAAGAATCAAAGACACAATGCTAAGAAATCACATAGCGACTTACATTTCCTCTCAACCTAGCCGAGAAATCACAAAGTGACTTATAATTTCTCTCAACTTTGAACTTGTTTATTTTCCTTAGTAGTGCTAAGTACCAGAATAGATCTGAAGATAAACCTCAAAATAAACCCACAATATCAACAAGAATAATACAAACCATTCACCAAATACTGAACACAAGAAATATAGAAAACCCTTGAGGTAGGGTAACATCATATATTATTCCTTATAGAAGGAATGCACTCCTCAAGATATACTTGCTTGTTNTTAGATAATATATGGTAAATGATAGCATATAGTCGAATAAAATGAAAATAGTGTCAAAACCCAAAAAGCTTCACCATTTACTCATAAAAATTGGGACAACACCGAGTAATTTCCTCGTATGGGAGGTGTGAGGTTCTATCACATTTGGAATTGAGGTAGAGGTGCGAGGTTCAATCTCGTATGCAATTGAGCTAGAGTAGAAGAATCAAAGACACAATGCTAAGAAAGCACAGAGCGACTTACATTTCCTCTCAACCCAGCCGAGAAAGCACAAAGTGACTTATAATTTCTCTCAACTTTGAACTTGTTTATTTTCCTTAGTAGTGCTAAGTACCAGAATAAATCTGAAGATAAATCTCAAAATAAACCCACAATATCAACAAAAATAATACAAACCATTCACCAAATACTGAACACAAGAAATATAGAAAACCCTTGAGGTAGGGTAACATTATATATTATTCCTTATAGAAGGAATGCACTCCTCAAGATATACTTGCTTGTTACAATGACAGTATTTTTCACTATGTTTCATTACATTGCTTACACTTATTTATATAACTCTCTCTATCTCCTAGGAACCTTCTAGAGAGCCTTCTCACATTTATTACATCTAACTACCATAGTGGGCGTTTATTAATATAGTGGACCTAGTCCACCTTACATTGAATGACCACATTCTCATATATTAAATGACTTCCACTAATAATACATAACCACATTCCCATTGGGTACCTCCATAGGTACCCCATATTACTTCCCTACGTATACGACATTCCATCCCCCATCACATGTTTCATCCTCAAAATAGGAGAAGAAACCATACAATATGACCGACTAAACAATGTATCCAACTAGTACCAAGTATGACCATCCATCCATCCCAATGGAAGTCGAAAATGATGTCCATCTATTGCCTTTCCACCCTGATCTTCCTCTGCATCATGTTGGGGTTACCCTAGGATTGTTTTTGTAGCTTGATCTTTTGTTGTAGTGCTAGGAGTCCTCCATCCACCTTCTCTGGATTGGTTTCCTTCCTGGTCCCCTATTGGTTCATAAATGTGTTGATTGTCATGCCCTTGCCTCAATGATTGTTGTGTCTCTATATGATGTGGATGACGATATACAACAACTATAGGAATCTTTTCTTTTTTCTTCAAATCTACAACACATTGTGTCTTTGAGTCAATGACCTCC
>JZKD02S1271375.1:857035-868032 GCA_000966675.3 Picea glauca
TAAGTTGCGACCATTCTAACGAGTCTTTCACTCTGTATTTTTACAGTCTCTGTACATTTCTTTCATTAATAGAAATCATTTATTTCTATATATTTGTGTTTATGGTTGCATCTCTGGTACATTTTTGTTATATTATTGGATATCCACGATATCTCTGTGCATTTCTTTATTATATCACCACTCTCATTTCGTGCCAAAAATAATCCAGATCATCAGTTGGCTCACCAGAAGTGCCTCTCCATGTTCTTCAAGATGCAGAAAGTGACACTCCAATCGAAGGTCGTATGAGAAAATTACAAGCATTTTAAACTTCCCTCCATTGGAATTTGCATAAGGTCTAAGGTGATCGGTCAAAGTGTCCTCGCTCTGCTTCCAAGTTGCCACACAAAACTGCTTAAGTAAATTGTTCCTCCTCCTTCAAAAAGGGTTTTTGAAGTTTAATATTTTTAAATGTTTGTCATGGTCATTAAAGAAGATAACAATATCATCTGAAATAATACTTGGGCTATGGAATCATTCATTTAGATTTAAAGAACTTAATTTAAATTAAATTTAAATAAGTTAATTTTAACAAAAGGATTTAAATTTAAATTTAAATCATTTTGAAATTGCATGCCATGAAAATGAGAACTTTTTTAATAGTGCCAAGGTACCAAAATGCACGAAGTTCCCAATCATATCACTTACAAGCAATTTCGTCGATACAATCGACCAAGTTAATGCAAACATCTCCAATGAGATCGGAACACATGAAAGAAACGGCTCTGATGCCTTGGGCAAGATTAAAAGGAAGTCCTCTGATCGGTAAAGTTAGTGTGAACTTCTCTGAAGTTATCGATGAAGTTAATTTGAAATGCTCTGAAGTCATGGGTAAAGTTAATGGAAAGTGCTCAGATGAGACCAGAACACTTAAGAAGAATATCTCATAATCAAACCGGAATAGTTAACATGAAGAGCTCCGGTCACCCTCCTCGAGACTCCTTTAGAAATTTACCATGTCACCAAGCTGGCCAATGATAACAGTTTATGTAACCTATCTGGATGGTCAATGATAGCCGTCAACATCATTCACAACTATTGAATTGTAATTTGGTGAAATCAATGGTAAATTGATTTTTCTGATCTAAATAGATTAAATACCCACTCTGTCTTGCACTGCAACATGTTGATGAAATGTTTGTTCTTAGTCATACTATTGTTGTTTTCACTCTTATTCGGTTTCCAGGGGATTATCATCTTGCAAAAGATGCAGAGAATTCAACATCTTGCAAAAAATATGTAGAGAATTCGATGGGAAAGCTATTGGGCAACACACTCAGACATTGTTCCATTTACCAACAAAAATAAAAAAACAATGAACTCAATCTCTCTATAAATCAACGCGGCCAACTAATTATTACATTAAAGATGTAGTTTTATGGTTTCCATCTTAAATCATTTGCCTATGCTTCAATGAAAGGAGTCACAAGAAATCCATCTGAATGATTAGAGAACATTAATTGTTGCAACCAAGGTTAATAATGCTTTGGTACACCTGTGCAAAAAGGTGACATGTCTATGTTTGTGTGAGAAACAAAGTTAAGTCTGATCTCTATGGAACAAAATATTACCTTTCATGTTGGAATACCAAGATGGACATAAAAGTTATGTAGGTTCTAGTGTAGAACTGAGCTTGACAGAGAATGCTTTTGAGTTAGTGAAAGAGCCTCTGGTTTAGGGTTTATGAAAAGAGTTACTACTATCAATTCAAGGTTTTGTTTCCGTGGATGAAGAGGGGAAAAAACTTGATGGCGTTGTAAATATTGATGGATTATTATCGTTATGCAAGATGAACATTATCAGTGTGCCCGACGACATTCACAACTTGGTATTCAGTATGTTAAACTGTGACAACAACTCATCGATTAGATGATCGTGATTCTTCCACAACTTGTGCAACGATATGGATGGATTCCTACAATCTGGTTGTTGTTGAAACAAACAACCGTAAATTAATTAATGAATTCAGTTTCTTGAAACTGTGATAGAAAGACTATAAATACATGTACACCTATAGATGTATAGAGTGAGCTTGTTGTAACTCTTCATGCTATGAATAATAAGAAAACCAATACCTTGCTTGGTGGACTCAACACAGTATACCCAATGGAGTTCATGATATTAATGTTGACACCTCCATCTCCCTCAAGCTTGGGTTTCCAACTACATTTCGGTAATTCATTAGTCCTGGCATTCTCCATTACTAGTAAGTCAGGTGAAGTCTTTGTTTCCATGCAATTTGTGAATATGAATAGGGTCAGGATTGTTGGACTACTAATTTCTCCTCCTCAGATGGTTGGAAATGAGAAGAAGCATACTTATACTAAGGCAAACAATGTTTGCTATAAATACTAGCCCATGGAATCCTTATATGTGTTGCCTATCACCAACCAATAAAGCAATATCCTCCAGGATATTGATCCTCTAAGACTGCTCTCCAAACCAGTAATTGAATATTTCCACAAATATGGTGAAGAAAGAACCTATAGAATGGAATTTGAGATAATCTTTGCACTCGATATCAAACTTGAGCATAATGAGAATGTGACTGTTATGAAATTAGACACTATTGTAAGATGAAGACTCACCAAGGAAGATTTCACAAACCAATAATTAAAATCAAGATAGGTGAGACAAAAGATGTTATGAAGCAGAAAGCAAGTAAAGTTGATTATATTGAAATTGAAGAAAATGAATCATAAAGGAGAGGCTTGATTATCATCAACAGGGTCAACCAGATTTGATATTGGGTTTGGTGATGTGAGTATTTCAAACAGAAGTGGCCTTAGGAGAAACCCTATTTTTGGCCCAAGTTTGAATGAAAATACATTTTCTAGCAAAGCGAGAGGTCGAGCATCTAGGCTTGTCATTGTTCCCTCAAAGGATATAGGCATACAACAAGGGAAAACACAGGAAAGATACTAGTTTTTGGCGATTTGGAAAATTGAAGAAGAAATGTCATCTAAAACAAGTATAAAACCCTACCAAAGTGGCATTCATATTTTGGCCATAAATTTTGACTTGAATGTATGTTTCACACGTTCTTTGTATTATTGGAAAGATCGCTTTCTTTATATCATTGGAAAGATCTTTCCGAGATATATAACTTCACAATTATGTGATCTAAGAAATTCCTCACCGTATTTCTACATTTTTCAAGAGTCATATTTAGCATCTCGCCAACAACTCTGAACAACAAAACACCTCAACCGTGAGCAGAGGAACCACCGATCTAGTTAAGGGGAGTTTATATGAACTCTCATTTAGTTAATGTTTTAGTTCTATGGTTTCAAATGCTTATGTCTAATAGTTTATTTCAAGGTTAATCTAAGGTCACATATTCGTAGCATGTTGATATGGTGTTAGGTACCAATGTTGAGAGGAAGTCGTACTCAACATCCCTGTGATGTGATTTATAGCGAAGGTTACAAAACATTGGTAAAAACAACCACCATAGTGATAGAGGAACAACAAAGAAAATATAATGCAAATGGATGAAGAAAATATATGAACCCCATGATGATTGACTGTCCAACTTGGATAACGAAGATGGTCCCATGTACAGGCCGGTCTTCGTGGTGTGTGGGGTACGCTATGCCCGAAATCTATGAGGTCCCACCAACACTAGGAGACAAATTTGAAATGTAACTGCCATCTTGTCCTCTCATCTCCACAAAGAGGATAAGGGAAAACATTGGTAAATGAAAAGTCACGAGAGGTGGCGGAAGGAGAAGAGTCACAATGGACTTCAATAAATAATAGAATTATATCTAAAGAAAGGGATTTTCTTCTCTTCAAACATTGTACATTTATGAACTATTTTGGGAAGACAATGTCAACTAAAATTGAGAAGTCATTCCTTGGATCTTTGATGTACTATCATTGAAACTGTTAATATTGAGAATCCCTCAGGGCTAGCTTTTGTTAGAGATAAAAACGTGAATGTAAACTATGTTGGAAAATTGGTTGTCATTGATGTCAACACTAGAAGAAGCCTGGAAGCAAGTTTGGAAGCTTCTAGAAGTGATGGGTGTATTTGAAGAAATCTCCAAAGTGGTCCCCTTATGGCGTAGCTTTAAGCATGGCCTTCATGGGAAGAAGATTTTATGAACTCTACAAGAAGCCCTAGAAATATGGTTAAATGGTTAAGATTCCCTAGAGGTGTGGTCATGAAGCCCAAAGTTGATTGAGGAAAAAGAGTATCAATAACATTGCAAATTCATGCAAAACATCCATTGATTGATAGTCCTCATCAAACTATCTCCAATGGTAGGTGACACACCATGTGGTTCCTCATAGTTGAGGAGTTAATCCCTCTTAAATATGAAACACCAGAGTATGGTCAAGAATCCATGAATCTAAGGTCAAGAAGTTATAAGTTGGCCCTAAAGTCAAGTAAAGGAGAAAAAGTTGTTGCAAACAAGAAGTTACAAGTCGGCTCAAGGTCTAGTAAATAAGGTGTTTGGAAGGGTATAAATACACATTAAGAACCTCTCATTTTCATCATTCAATCTTGTGATCTCTTAGCACAATCTTGACAACAAATTTCAGAGGGAGGATGAAGTGAAGAAGGGATAAATTACAAGGGAAGATGAAGTCTTGTGATGAGGTGTTCTAAGGTATGTTTTTTAAAGGTCATCTTACAATTTTCACTATAAATGTTTTTCTAAAATGATTCAGATAGAGAAACCTGGAGGCTACTGAGAAGACATATCAAGGTACCTTTGGCACAAATTTCATCTTTTGTTTCATTGTAATTTTGGAGATACACTCCATGGAAGATAGGGTTTTTGACTAGTCCTGTAACTAGTCTCAAACAACTATTACGGGTAAAATAATCATAACTATTTCATAGAGGATAAAAATTCTGTGAGACAAATTTCATTGGAAAGAGTACAATCCATAGTATTTTTATGTGAGTTTTAAAATCAAATATCAAATATTAAGCACGTGGAATGTTGTACAAGTTTTCTATCCAAAATATGCTACAATTTAGAACGACATTCCTTTTTCACTATATCTCTTTTTCAGGGACGATTCAAGGAGAAAAATTAGAGTAATTTCAACAAAGATATCAAAGAGTATTGGGTACAAGTTTCAGACCTTAATGCATTACAGGTACAAACTTATACTTGTTGAAAGTTAGGGTTTGTGACTAATCCATAAACTAGTTCCAAACATGTGTTCGAGATAAAATAGTTATATCTAAAGCTTGGTAGGTACAAATTGAATTCCATTTGTTGCATCAAAAGGAGAACATATCCTAATATCCTAGTTCCAAGTTTCAGAATAAAAAATGAAAAATTGAGCTTGTAGTGAATCTTACAAGTTTTCATATTTGAGGTATAGTTCTGAGCATCCTTGTATGCATATTTAAGAAGTGATCTTGTTCTTTATATGTAGACCCATGTGGACCTACGATTTACATGTGGACCCAATTTGATGATGTTGATGTATAAGTTGTGGTGGATCTGGTTTTGATCATGATGATGTATCAATATCAGTGACAATAACAATGACATGTTGAATCTAGGTTGATGATGATGATGTATCAATATCAATGATAGTAGTGACAGGTTGAGTTTGGTTTGATGATGATGATGTATTTGTATCAATGATAGTAACAATGACATGTTAAGTCTCTTATTTATATTTCTAGGACGTTGGGTGGTGCACGAGAATATTGGTGTCTTTAAATAGCAGGTTAGTGCTTGCAAGGAGTTGCAACTTCCTTTGAGTTGGTGCTCATAAAACTAGGGGATTGGAGCCTCCTTCCAGTTGGAGTTGGAGAATCTAGGGATTCTTTGCTTGCTTCAAGTTGGAGCTTGTAAACTAGGGGTTTGGAGTCTCCTTGTAGTTAGAGAATTATGGGAGTTGTATCTTCCTTTAGGTTGGAGCCTACACATAGGGGGTTGGTGCCTCCTTCCATTTGGCGCTGAAATTTTTTGGAAGTTGGTGCTTCTAGTGAATGTGATATTCAAGATATATATTGAAAAATGTTATGTGGTTTTCTCCCGTTTGGGTTTCCACATAAAATTTGTGTACTGTATATCTTTGGTTATATGTTTATGATATCTTGAATTTAATCATAAATTATACATTATTGATAAGTTAATGTTTACATGTTGTGATTAAAAATGGAAAAAAGTGTTCAATAGTGATTCACCCTGCCTCTCAGTATTAGTGAATATTCCAACAATTGGAATCAGAACAGTTCCTTCAGAATCAGTCTCAACACTGGAAGTTAGATCATGGATTCCAAAGATAATTGAATGCCAATGTTTGATGGTCATAATTATGAGATATGGAGTCCAAGAATGAAACTATTTTTAGAGGCATGGGGGTATGATGTTTGGTAATTAGTTATTACAAGATACACTGCTTCAAAGAAACCTTTGAAGACTGCAATCAAGAAGGAATTAAAAAGGAACAAAAAAATACAAATGGATTCCATCCTGGATGGACTACGTGATTCAGTAAAATTCAAAGTGGGACAATGCTCATCAACCAAAGAAACTTTGGATAAGTTACATAATATCTACTCTAAGGAATATCCTCTTATCACAGAACCAGTGCATGGTGATAGAGATAAAGAAGATGTTGAGATAGAACGAGAAGAAAGAAACTCATCATGTCAGACATATCCAAATGAAGAAATTGAAAATGGTATGGAAGATCATGAAGGTGAATACATGTGTGCTCTAGAAAGACAGAGAAGATAAATTGAAAATGACAAATAAGATTATGAATAAGGAGAAGTAGATCTTGAAGAAGAATGAATCAATGCCTTAAGTGAGTAAAAGGGGAAATGAAGAAAAACAAGTCCCTCCATGAATAATTGATCAAGCTAAAGGTTCAACTGGAAGAAGCCAAAGTGATTGAAGAAATATTAAGAAATCAGTTGGAAGAAAATCCATGTTTGGAACATGAAATAGTATCACTAAGAAAGGAAACAGAGAAGAGAAAAGAAATTTTGACAAGTCATCTTAACAAAAGATTTGAGGACTTAAACAATCTTGAAGCAAAATTTAGTCAACAAGAAAGAATAATTGAAGAATAAAGTTGAAGAGAAGTGTTCCAGGTTGCCGGAAAAGAATAATGAAGAAAATAATAAGAATTATGTAGACATTCTCAAAGGAAGGGATCATAATCAACAAGAGTCAAAGAGGAATGAATGTAGAAGAGGTGTATCTCCAAGAAGACCTTATAGCTCTAGGAATCAAAGAAGCTTCAATCATTTTGAAGGAAACAACATAAGAGAATACCATGATCAATGAAGGCATGAATTAAGAAGGACTACATTACAAAGAAGATCATTCACTCCAAGGTATCAAACTTTATTTCCTAGTTATTGTTTTATTTGTAATAACTTTGGACATAAAGTTGTAGAAATGTTCAAGCAAGAGATGTTTATTTGGCTCCCTAAAATATTGAATGTTACAAATGCCACAACTATGGACACATAACTCATAATTGTAGAAGCATGATAATGTCTTCCATGAAGTAAAATATTGATATCAGATACACAAAGGTTTGGAGAAGAAAGAAAAAATAAGAAGAACTAGTGAATGAAGAACTCTCAGAGATCATACTCACAGGAATTACATAGTTACATGGAAAATCTACAGGTAGAGAGAAAGATGTCAAAATTTAGAATAATGATCCTACAACAAAGAAGACCTATGAATTGTTCTAAGTAATCTGTCTTGGAGACTCCCAGTAATCTGAATTTTGAAGAGGGGGAGTCTAAGCAACAACTATTATAGATTAGAGATCTATCTTTCAAAAAGTTTGAAGTGCTGGAGATTTTGGGAAGGCATATTTAGAATGGTTTGATGGTAGAAATGTAGAATGTATCATGCCAGATTGGTTGATTAAGGAACAATTTTTAGAACACATCCCCATGTAGGTATGAAGAGGTCAGCTGACAGTTACGAGGAATATTGATCCAGGTGGATATTGGTGGCCACCCACCTATTCCACTTGGACCCCCACCATTGCTTCTTTCAGTTTTTTAGTTTTTGCACAGTTTACTATTTTTAGCAGTTTTTCGGGTCCTGAACTTATGGAGTCATTTTGAGGCCCTAAACGATGTTTTTTGGGGTATGTTGTGGTCACAAAACTTCATCATGAATTTTTTTGCAAAATGTTGTAGTCCTCGGATAGATATTTCCAATGCGCTATCATACGCCTAAAATAGAGATCGTATGCAAAAGTTACGACCCCGAGAAGTTGATGTACCAACTTACCCAAACGGGGCCCACATGACTTTTGGTGCTTCATCTCCCAGGGTTATGTTTTTGGATGTCTAGGACTTCTGACATTCTCGTTTATTGTAAAATTTCCTTTAGAGCCTCATTGTAATCATCTTCTCACGGATGCGAGTAGCGGCCACATCTCTTCTCAGAGATAAGCTACTAGCACCTAGCTAGTTTATTTCCATTCTGTCTGTAAGCATATTTCAATCATTTGTTATTAATGAAATGAAGTCTTATTTCCGCTGCATCTCTGTGTTTATGTGTATTTCTATATTTCATCTTGTTCCTACATGAATCTGGATCAGTGGTATCAGAGTGGTCTGCTCATTCTCGATCCTTCTTTGCATGTCCCCAATGAGATCGGGGTATAAGGAGTTGGGGCTCGATCTGGTTGAACCTTTGCAAGATCATCCTCACAAACCCCGACGACCACCCATGGGGGAAGAAAAGAAAGATGAGGGAGCAGGAGATCCTATCAAAATTTTGCTCGAGGAGGCCCTCCAGAAACAAAGGAATGCGATGCTGGACAACTTTGCCCAGATTCTTCAACGGATTCCGACTGGCGGTGCATCAACATCCAGCAGCCACTCTGGAGGTGCCACTCCTTTTAAGGTACAAGTAAAATTTGACATTCCCATATTTGACGGCCAAATAGATGTAGATGCCATAGATACATGGTTGAATCTATTAGAAGGATATTTCTCGGTTCATGACTTTTTCGATCGAGAAAAGATTATTTTCGCACTCCTCAAAGCCACCCCCCATGTCAAGGACTAGTGGGAAACCTACTCGAAGCAAGAGGGCAAGGGAGAACCCTCTTTGTTCTCGGCCGCACCCACTTGGAATTATTTCCAAGATGCCATCAAGGAATAATATTATCCCATGGGGAGCTATGAGGACAAATACATACAATGGACTACGTTGCGGTAGCAAAGGGACCAAGATGTGCATGAGATGACGAATCTGTTTCATACCCTACGCACAAAGATGGGTATCAAAGATTCAGAGAAACATTTGGTGTTAATGTACCGCAGTTGTCTGCACAGATACATTTAAGATGAAATGGAGTTCCTCGACATCTCCTCACCTGGTGTGGCATACCGATATGCTACCAAGATTGAGCAGAAGCTCAAACAGAAGAAGCGAGACTTTGGGTCTGCAAATCAGAAGCACAGGAAAGGTACTCCCAAACCACAAAAAAAAGGACCAAGCCAAGGTGGGGCAGCCCAGGACAACCCGCCAAAGACACAAGCAAAGAAAAACACCACAAAGCCAAAAAAGGACACGAGGAAGTAGTGTGAGTTCCATAAGAGCTCCACTCACAACACAAGTGAGTGTCAGGCCAAGCAGTCACTGGTAGCCAAGTTGAAGGCTTCTGAATCGGATGCATGCTCTCACTCTGAATCTGAACCTGACAAGGGGAATGACAGGAGGAAGCAGATTATCGATGCGGAGCCCATCGCCATCGTTTCCACCAAAAATATTCAGAAGAAGGAACCAGAAGATCCAGAGGAGGCAGAGCGTCTCTTCTATTCCAAGATGTGGGTAAAGGGTTCCCCGTTGCAGTTCATTATCGACAGCGGGAGCCAGAAGAACCTCATCTTGGTAGAGTTCATGAAGTGGTTGGGCTTGCCGACCACAACACACCCACAACCATACACCATCGGGTGGTTGCACCAAGGACGGGACCTCCGTGTCAGTCGACAATGTCACCTTCCCTACAACATTAAGCCCTTCACGAATGAGGTATTATGTGACATTGCTCCTTTTGATGTTTCTGATGTATTATTAGGCCAACCATACTTGTGGAAGTGACATGCTATGTATCAGTCCAGGCCTCATGCTGTTATTATCACTTTGGGCAATAATCTGTATAGGATACCGGAGATAGCACCACCTACCACCATCTCTTTGGTTACTGCAAAACAATGCAGTAAGCTCATTTCCAAAACCAGGAAATTTGTTTTCTTGATGATCTACCCTCAGGGAAAGTGGAAGACTGTGGCCATGACCTCCAGACAAGGCCCCATCTCACGAAAACAATAGATGGATAAGGTCGTGGAGGAGTACGAGAACATCTTCACCTCCCCCGCAGGGGTGCCTCTACACTACCAGGTCAAGCACCCGATCGATCTGACCCCAAGTGCACCACTACCCAATGGACCCATCTATCGACGCTCTATCCTGGAGAATGACGAAATCAAGAGGCAGATTCAAGAGTTGTTGTAGAAAGGTCACATCTGGCCGAGCTCATCACCCTGTGGGAGCCCAATCGTATTGTTGCAGAAGAAGGATGGGACTTGAAGACTCTGCATTGACTATCGGGCATTGAAAAAGATCACTGTTCTGAATAGGTACCCGATCCCACGGATTGATGACCTTCTGGACCAACTCAAGGGGGCAAAATATTTCAGCAAGATCGATTTGAAGTCTGGGTATCACCAGGTACCAATTGAACCCTCTGATGTGTGGAAGACTGCATTCAAATCCAAAGAGGGCCTTTTCGAATCGTTGGTCATGCCTTTCAGGTTGACGAATGCCCCTGCAACCTTCATGAGGCTAATGGATGACACCCTGCGGCCATTCACCAACTCATTTTTAGTGGTGTACTTGGATGACATTTTGATCTTCAGCCAGACTTGGGAAGAGCACCTCCACCATATCCGACAGGTCCTCCAAACACTGCGACAACACAAGTTG
>JZKD02S1271376.1:13784-25147 GCA_000966675.3 Picea glauca
TGGCCAAATTGATTCATGGATGAATGTTTAGTTTTTGTGTATTTTTCTTTGATGTGGATTGTGAATGATAAACCTCTCAGTGGAATGGCAGTCCCTTGTCGAACCCAACTTATGAATTCAATGACTTCTATGTGGGTTTCTTTTATTATTGTGAAAAGTTTGTGGTTTTATCTTCTGTTACTTATCCCTTTAGACATTAGTCCATGCCTGAGAAGACGGTCTGGAGCCGAATCGACGGTCGTCACTTCGGTGTTTAAAGACCTATAGATTCAAATGCGTTGTTTTTCTGTGCATGGGTGATGAGTGAAGGATAAGAATATGCCATGTTGTCTATGGACCCCTTACTTATTTTTTAGTTGATTGATTCATGGATGAATGACTAGTATTTGTATCTTCTAATGAGCAAGTACCTTTGTGGCTTGATTGTTTAAAACTTTGATTTATCTCTGTGTTTTAAATTTCTTGAACTTGTGTACATCTTTGGATTTTTTTTGATAAACTCTACATTGTGGATAGATATTGTGGGGTGATTTCGATACGAGATTATGCAAACATTCCTCGCAAATGCTCTAGGCATTCTAATGAAGGAAGAACAATAACTCCTTCTTCAACTGAGACTCTGAGTGAACACCAACAATCTCGTCAAAGGAGATTTTCAACCGAGTCTGTAAATAGATCAACTGCAGAACTTGCTCAAACCAGTGTTATGGATGCAACCTTCTTGTATAGGTTGCGCATCAACACTCCTAAACCTGAGAATGTAGGGAATAGCTCTAAACCAAAGAACATTTCTGGTAAGTTTCTTAAATTTTGTTTATTTTTTGTTGAATTTTGTTGTATTTAAATTTATGTGAGGTTAAATATTGAACTTACTTTCAAATGTGTGTGTAGGCAATCAATTTAGAGCAAGGGGTGACAATGAGAGTGTCTGTAACGAAGATTCAAATGTCGGTGCAGAGGGTGAAGGTGGATTGATGCAGAAGCATCGCCAGCACATCAAGCGAGCCAGCGTGGAGCGGAAGACAGTTGGATAAGCCAGCACAAATTTTTGAAATGCTTTGGAATTGTTGCGCAAGTATTTAATGAGGCCATTTATGAAGGCACACTTTGTATAGTGTATTGTACCTTGAGCCTCTAAGCTCTCGTCTATGGGATAAACCCTAATATCAGAGCTATGGTGCAGACGTGGAAACTATCTTCAGTAGAAGAAGCAGTGGAAAATGCATGTTATGCAGAAGAACATATGAAATTGAATGGAGGTATGAGTTCGACCTTTGTGCATCGTCGTGGATTTGTCAGGAAGGCCCCTAGGACATTTTTCAGGGGAGGGATCTAAAGGCCACCTCAATATGGTAACCGAGTCGCGCCAAGAATAGTAGTCGCAGGGATTTCGATGGCAGTGAGTGCAACATCTCGTTCATCCCCAACGACGCAGACAGGTCCACGATCATCTCAAGGAACAACTAGTAGAGGTAGGGGTTCCAGGGGAAGGAACTCATTTCAGAGAAAGTCACATAACAGTGCGCAGGTTCTATCTCGTGTTACCTGTTGGGGATGTGGAGGATCCCATTACCAACGTGACTGCCAAGAGTTACAATCAGGATTCACACATAGAAAAGGGAAGGCCCCGATGGGAAGAGCAAGTATCAGCCACCATATTTATGCAGCGGTTAATAATCGCCAGGCCGAACATTAATCCATGATGTTGGAGTCATCAGGTACGCTAAATCATATCAATGTTAAGATTTTATTTGATTCTGGTGCAACAGATAGTTTCATTTCACCATCTGCATTAGCAAAGAGTGGGTTGGGAGCCTACGAGCACGATGACTTTAAACAAATCGAGATGGATTCGGGGGAAAAACAGGCAGTATGACCTAGCGTTGCTAATTATATAGTAGACCTAGGAGTGTGTACTACCAGGTTGAAGGTATACGTCACTGGTCTCAGGGCATATGACCTAATCATTGGAATGGATTGGTTAGTAGCTCACTGAGCTTTGGTAGATTATTTCGCAAAGAGGGTTCTTTGTGTCGACGATGAGGGAAGGCCAGTAGAGATCCAGGGTGTACAGAGAAAAGTGTCATTACACTTTATATCAACTATGAAGGTTAAGCGATGCTTGAGGCAAGGGTGTGGACTTTATGTAGTAGAATTAGTGAATGAAAGGAAGGGACCCTCATTGGATCAGTACCCGATATTGTCATAATTTAAGGATGTTTTCCGAACGAGTTATTAGGGTTACCTCCTGAGAGGGAGCTTGATTTTATTATTGAGCTAAAACCTAGTGCAGAACAAATCTCCAAGACTACATATCGAATGACAGCGCCGAAACTTTGTGAATTACAAATGTAGTTGAAAGAGCTACTGGACTTAGGGATAATAAGGCCCAATGTTTCACCTTGGGGTGCACCAACAATTTTTGTAAAGAAGAGGGATGGATCCTTACGATTGTGTATAGACTACAGGGACTTGAACCATGCTACAGTGAAAAATAGGTATCGGATGCCACGAATAAATGACCTCTTTGATCAGATGAAAGGGGAAGCGGTATTCTCAAAGATTGATTTACGATCAGGGTGTCATCAGTTAAGGATTAAGGAAGGCGACATCCCAAAACCGCCTTTTCAACTCATTTTGGACATTACGAGTTTGTCATGGTACCTTTCAGATTGACCAATGCGCCAGCAATATTCATTAGCCTCATGAATGGTGTATTCTGGAAGTACTTAGACTGTTTTTTACAAGTCGTTCTAGATGACATCCTCCTCTATTCCGAGAACGAAAGAGAACATGAGGAACACTTACGAGTAGTGTTGTCCTGCCTTAGGGAGAAAAAATTGTATGGGAAGTTGTCGAAGTGTTCCTTCTTCCAGAAAGAGATACACTAGTTAGGTCATATCATTTCCAGTGAAGGAATCTCTGTGGACCCAGAAAAGGTAAAGGCCATTATNTTTAGTTTTTGTGTATTTTTCTTTGATGTGGATTGTGAATGATAAACCTCTCAGTGGAATGGCAGTCCCTTGTCGAACCCAACTTATGATTTCAATGACTTCTATGTGGGTTTTTCTTATTATTGTGAAAAGTTTGTGGTTTTATATTCTGTTACTTATCCCTTTAGACATTAGTCTGTTCCTGAGAAGACGGTCTGGAGCCGAATCGACGGTCGTCACTTCGGTGTTTAAAGACCTATAGATTCAAATGCGTTGTTTTTCTATGCATGGGTGATGAGTGAAGGATAAGAATCTACCATGCTGTCTATGGACCCCTTACTTATCTTTTAGTTGATTGATTCATGGCTGAATTACCAGTATTTGTGTCTTCTAATGAGCAAGTACCTTTGTGGCTTGATTGTTTAAAACTTTGATTTATCTCTGTGTTTTAAATTGCTTGAACTTGTGTACATCTTTGGATTTTTTTTTATAAACTCTACATTGTGGATAGATATTGTGGGGTGATTTCGATACGATATTATGCAAACATTCCTCGCAAATGCTCTAGGCATTCTAAATAAGGAAGAACAATAACTCCTTCTTCAACTGAGACTCTGAGTGAGAACCAACAATCTCGTCAAAGGTGATTTTCAACCGAGTCGGTAAATAGATCAACTGCAGAACCTGCTCAAACCAGTGTTATGGATGCAACCTTCTTGGATAGGTTGTGCATCAACACTCCTACACCTAAGAATGTAGGGAATAGCTCTAAACCAAAGAACATTTCTGGTAAGTTTCTTAAATTTTGTTTATTTTTGTTGAATTTTGTTGTATTTAAATATATGTGAGGTTAAATCTTGAACTTACTTTCAAATGTGTGTGTAGGCAATCAATTTAGAGCAAGGGGTGACAATGAGAGTGGCTGTAATGAAGATTCAAACGTCGGTGCAGAGGGTGAAGGTGGATTGATGCAGGAGCATCGCCAGCACATCAAGTGAGCCAGCGTGGAGCGAAAGACAGCTGGATAAGCCAGCACAAATTTTTGAAATGCTTTGGAATTGTTGCGCAAGTCTTTAATGAGGCCATTTATGAAGGCGCACTTTGTATAGTGTATTGGACATTGATCCTTTAAGCTCTCGTCCATGGGATAAACCCTAAGATCAGAGCTATGGTGCAGATGTGGAAACTATCTTCAGTAGAAGAAGGAGTGGAAACTGCACGTTATGCAGAAGAACATATGAACTTGAATGGAGGTATGAGTTCGACCTTTCTGCATCGTCGTGGATTTGTCGGGAAGGCCCCTAGGACATTTTTTAGGGGAGGGATGTAAAGGCCACCTCAATATGGTAACCAAGTCGTGCCAAGGACAGTAGTCGCAGGGATTTCAATGGCAGTGAGTGCAACATCTCGTTCATCGCCAATGACGCAGACAAGTCCACGACCATCTCAAGGAACAACTAGTAGGGGTAGGGGTTCCAAGGGAAGGAACTCATTTCATAGACAGTCACATAACAGTGCGCAGGTTCTATCTCGTGTTACCTGTTGGGGATGTGGAGGACCCCATTACCAGCGTGACTTCCAAGAGTTACAATCAAGATTCACACATAGAAAAGGGAAGGCCCCGATGGGAAGAGCAAGTATCAGCCATGATATTTACGCAACGGTTAATAATCGCCAGGCCAAACATTAATCCATGATGGTGGAGTCATCAGGTACGCTAAATCATATCAATGTTAAGATTTTATTTGATTCTGGTGCAACAGATAGTTTCATTTCACCATATGCATTAGCAAAGAGTGGGTTGGGAGCCTACGAGCATGATGACTTTAAACAAATCGAGATGGCTTCGGGGGAAAAACAGGCAGTATGACCTAGCGTTGCTAATTATATAGTATACCTAGTAGTGTGTACTACCAAGTTGAAGGTATACGTCACTGGTCTCAGGGCATATGACCTAATCAGTGGAATGGATTGGTTAGTAGATCACCGAGATTTGGTAGATTATTTTGCAAAGAGGGTGCTTTGTGTCGACGATGAGGGAAGGCCAATAGAGATACAGGGTGTACAGAGAAAAGTGTCATTACACTTCATATCAACTATGAAGGTTAAGCGATGCTTGAGGAAAGGGTGTGGACTTTATGTAGTAGAATTAGTGAATGAAAGGAAGGGACCCTCATTGAATCAGTACCCGGTATTGTCATAATTTAAGGATGTTTTTCTGAACGAGTTATCAGGGTTACCTCCTGAGAGGGAGCTTGATTTTATTATTGAGCTAAAACCTAGTGCAGAACAAATCTCCAAGACTACATATCGGATGACAGCGCCGAAACTTTTTGAATTACAAATGCAGTTGAAAGAGCTACTGGACTTAGGGCTAATAAGGCCCAATGTTTCACCTTGGGGTGCACCATCAACTTTTGTAAAGAAGAGGGATGGATCCTTACGACTGTATATGGATGCCACAAATAGATGACCTCTTTGATCAGATGAAAGGGGCAGCGGTATTCTCAAAGATTGATTTGCGATCAGGGTATCATCAGTTAAGGATTAAGGAAGGAGACATCCCAAAAACGCCTTTTGAACTCATTTTGGACATTACGAGTTTGTCATGGTACCTTTCAGATTGACCAATGTGCCAGCAATATTCATGAGCCTCATGAATGGTGTATTCTGGAAGTACTTAGACTGTTTTTTACAAGTCTTTCTAGATGACATCCTCATCTATTCCGAGAACGAAAGAGAACATGAGGAACACTTATGAGTAGTGTTGTCCTGCCTTAGGGAGAAAAAATTGTATGTGAAGTTGTCGAAGTGTTCCTTCTTCTAGAAAGAGATCCACTAGTTAGGTCATATCATTTCCAGTGAAGGAATCTCTGTGGACGCAGAAAAGGTAAAGGCCATTATGGAATGGCCAGTGCCAAAAAATGCCCATGAGGTGAGAAGCTTCATGGGGCTATCAGGTTATTAGAGAATATTTGTGGAAGGATTCTCTAAAATAGCGAAACCCATCACCACTTTGCAGCGCAAAGGGGTCAGGTATGACTGGACAAAAGAATGTGATAGTGCATTCATTGAGCTGAAGAGGTTACTAACTAGTGCCCCAATTCTACGAGTGCTGGATATGGAAAAGGACTTCACTGTCTGCACAGATGCCTTGAAGCAAGGGTTGGGGGCTGTGCTAATGCAGGATGAAGGAGTGATAGCTTATGCATCAAGGAAGTTGAAGAAACACAAAGAGCTATACGCGACTCATGATTTAGGGTTGGAAGTTATAATGCTATCTCTGAAACTTTGGAGGCACTATCTTGTGGGGTGAAACTTTGAGCTCAAAATGGACCATCAAAGTTTAAAACATCTCTTCNGATTGTGAATGATAAACCTCTCAGTGGAATGGCAGTCCCTTGTCGAACCCAACTTATGATTTCAATGACTTCTATGTGGGTTTTTTTTATTATTGTGAAAAGTTTGTGGTTTTATCTTCTGTTACTTATCCCTTTAGACATTAGTCTGTGCCTGAGAAGATGGTCAGGAGCCGAATCGACGATCGTCACTTCAGTGTTTAAAGACCTATAGATTCAGATGCGTTGTTTTTCTGTGCATGGGTGATGAGTGAAGGATAAGAATATGGAATGTTGTCTATGGAACCCTTACTTATCTTTTAGTTGATTGATTCATGGCTGAATGACCAATATTTGTGTCTTCTAATGAGAAAGTACCTCTGTGGCTTGATTGTTTAAAACTTTGATTTATCTCTGTGTTTTAAATTGCTTGAACTTGTGTACATCTTTGGATTTTTTTTTATAAACTCTACATTGTGGATAGATATTGTGGAGTGATTTCGAAACGAGATTATGCAAACATTCCTCACAAATTCTCTATGCATTCTCAAGAAGGAAGAAAAATAACTCCTTCTTCAACTAAGACTCTGAGTGAGCACCAACAATCTCGTCAAAGGAGATTTTCAACCGAGTCTGTAAATAGATCAACTGCAGAACCTGCTCAAACCAATGTTATGGATGCAACCTTCTTGGATAGGTTGCGCATCAACACTCCTACACATGAGAATGTAGGGAATATCTCTGAACCAGAGAACATTTCTGGTAAGTTTCTTAAATTTTGTTTATTTTGTTGAATTTTGTTGTATTTAAATTTATGTGAGGCTAAATATTGAAGTTACTTTTAAATGTGTCTGTAGGCAATCAATTTAGAGCAAGGGGTGACAATGAGAGTGGTTGTAGCGAAGATTCAAATGTCGGTGCAGAGGGTGAAGTTGGATTGATGCAGGAGCATCGCCAGCACATCAAGCGAGCCAGCGTGGAGCGGAAGACAGCTAGATAAGCCACCACAAATTTTTGAAATGCTTTGGAATTGTTGCGCAAGTCTTTAATGAGGCCATTTATGAAGGTGCACTTTGTATAGTGTATTGGACCTTGAGCCTTTAAGATCTTGTCTATGGGATAAACCCTAAGATCAGAGCTATGGTGCGGATGTGGAAACTATCTTCAGTAGAAGAAGCAGTGGAAAATGCACGTTATGCAGAAGAACATATGAACTTGAATGGAGGTATGAGTTCGACCTTTTTGCATCGTCGTGGATTCGTCGGGAAGGCCCCTAGGACATTTTCAGGGGAGGGATCTCAAGGCCACCTCCGTATGGTAATCGAGTCACACCAAGGACAGTAGTCGCAGGGATTTCAATGGCAACGAGTGCAGCATCTCGTTCATCGCCAATGACGCAGATAGGTCCACGACCATCTTAGGGAACAACTAGTAGGGGTAGGGGTTCTAGGGGAAGGAACTCATTTCAGAGACAGTCACATAACAGTGCACAGGTTCTATCTCGTGTTACCTGTTGGGGATGTGGAGGACCCCATTACCAGCGTGACTGCCCAGAGTTACAATCAGGATTCACACATAGAAAAGGGAAGGCCCCGATGGGAAGAGAAAGTATCAGCCACCATATTTACGCAAAGGTTAATAATCACCAGGCCGAACATTAATCCATGATGGTGGAGTCATCAGGTATGCTAAATCATATCAATGTTAAGATTTTATTTGATTCTGGTGCAACAGATAGTTTCATTTCACCATATGCATTAGCAAAGAGTGGGTTGGGAGCCTACGAGCACGATGACTTTAAACAACTCGAGATGGATTCAGGGGAAAAACAGGCAGTATGACCTAGCGCTGCTAATTATATAGTAGACCTAGGAGTGTGTACTACTAGGTTGAAGGTCTACGTCACTACTCTCAGGGCGTATGACCTAATCATTGGAATGGATTGGTTAGTAGCTCACTGAGCTTTGGTAGATTGTTTCGCAAAGAGGGTGCTTTGTGTTGACGATGAGGGAAGGCCAGTAGAGAGCCAGGGTGTACAGAGAAAAGTGTCATTACACTTCATATCAACTATGAAGGTTAAGCAATGCTTGAGGCAATGGTGTTGACTTTATGTAGTAGAATTAGTGAATGAAAGGAAGGGACCCTCATTGGATGAGTACCTGGTATTGTCAGAATTTAAAGATGTTTTTCCGAATGAGTTACCAGGGTTACCTCCTAAGAGGGAGCTTGATTTTATTATTGAGCTAAAACCTAGTGCAGAACCAATATCCAAGACTACATATCGGATGATAGCGCCGGAACTTTGTGAATTGCAAATGTAGTTGAAAGAGCTACTAGACTTAGGGCTAATAAGGCCCAATGTTTCACCTTGGGGTGCACCATCAATTTTTGTAAAGAAGAAGGATGGATCCTTACGACTATGTATAGACTACAGGGACTTGAACCATGCTACAGTGAAAAATAGGTACACGATGCCATGAATAGATGACCTCTTTGATCAGATGAAAGGGGTAGCGGTATTCTCAAAGATTGATTTGCGATCAGGGTATCATTAGTTAAGGATTAAGGAAGGCGACATCCCAAAACCACCTTTTGAACTCGTTTGGACATTACGAGTTTGTCATGGTACCTTTCGGATTGACCAATGCACCAGCAATATTCATGAGACTCATGAATGGTGTATTCTAGAAGTACTTAGACTATTTTTTACAAGTCTTTCTAGATGACATCCTCATCTATTTCGAGAACGGAAGAGAACATGAGGAACACTTACGAGTAGTGTTGTCTTGCCTTAGGGAGAAAAAATTGTATGGGAAGTTGTTGAAGTGTTCCTTCTTCCAGAAAGAGATCCACTACTTAGGTCATATCATTTTCGGTGAAGGAATCTCTGTGGACCTAGAAAAGGTAAAGGCCATTATGGAATGGCCAGTGCCGAAAAATGCCCATGAGGTGAGAAGCTTCATGGGGCTATCAGGTTATTATCGAATATTTGTGGAAGGATTATCTAAAATAGAAAAAACCATCACCACTTTGTAGCACAAAGGGGTCAGGTATGACTGGATGAAAGAATGTGATAGTGCATTCATTGAGCTTAACAGGTTACTAACTAGTGCCCCAATTCTACGAGTGCTGGATATGGAAAAGGACTTCATCATCTGCATAAATGCCTTGAAGCAAGGGTTGGGGGCCGTGCTAATGAAGGATGAAGGAGTGATAGCTTATGCATCAAGGAAGTTGAAGAAACACAAAGAGCTATACGTGACTCATGATTTAGGGTTGGCAGCTATAATGCTATCTCTGAAACTTTGGAGGCACTATCTTGTGGGGCGAAACTTTGAGCTCAAAATAGACCATCAAAGTTTAAAACATCTCTTCACTCAAAGAGATCTAAATGCCAGGCAAAGGTGATGGAGTGAGTTTATGAGTGAGTACAATTTTGGTATTTCGTACATCAAGGGAAAGGAAAATGTGGTCGCAGATGCCTTGAGTAGGAGACCACGTATCTTCTCCTTGATACCCTTAAAATTCAATCTAAGGGAACATGTGTTGACACAACTCCAAGGAGACAATTGGTGTTTAAAGGTTACTTCAAACCTCCAGAGTGGGAGGCGATTAGATCCAAAATATGAAGGATATAGTCTGGAAGTAGACGGACTATTCAGATATTAGGGAAGGATGTACATCCTTGAAAATGGGGATATTCGAAGCTTCATACTGAAGGAAGCCCATAACGAACTTTATTGTGCACATCGGGGTGTGAAGAATATGTACGCAGACATGAGGAAGCTCTTCTTCTGGGTAGGCATGAAGCGTGATGTAGTCCATTTCATCGCCAAATGCCTAGAGTGTCAGCAAGTGAAAGCCGACCACCATCACCTGGCAGGCCTCCTACAACCACATGATGTTCCTATGTCCAAATGGGAAGTCATTTCTATGGATTTTGTTGTGGGGTTGTCTCTCACATCTCATAGACACAATGCCATTCTTGTGATAGTGGATAAATTAACCAAGAGTTCTCATTTTATTCTAGTTAGAGACACTTACGATGTCATTGATGTGGCACGTGTGTTTGTAAATGAGGTTATTCGTTTGCACGGGATACCTAAGAAGATCACTTCAGATAGGGACTCGAGATTCACTTCTAGGTTTTGGACAAGTTTGCAGTCAACATTGGGGACTCACTTGAACTTAAGCACAACTTATCATCCTGAAACAAATGGGCAAACTAAGAGAGTAAATCAGGTCATGGAAGACATGCTAAAGATGTATGTCATGGATAATCAAACGTAGCGGGAGAAGTACCTACCTTTGGTGGAGTTTTCCTACAATAACAGTTTTCATAGCTCCATCGGAATGCCACCCTATGAAGCTCTGCATGGAAGGCCATGAAGAATGCCGTTGAGTTGGGATAGATTAGAAGATTGAGTAAAAGTGGGCCAGAATTGATTCAAGATATGGAGGAACAGGTGATTCAGATTAGGCAGAGACTAAAGGAAGCACAGGATAGGCAAAAACGTTATGTGGATGCACACAGGATTGACTGAAGTTATGACATGGGAGACCAGGTTTTCATTCGTATCAGGCCTAATAAGAGTACCATACGGTTCGGGAAGGGGACAAAGTTGTCACCTCAATTTATAGGACCGTTTAGAATCCAAGAGAAAATTGGACCCATTGCCTATCGTCTCATACTGCCACCCCACTTGCATAAAACTCATAATGTTTTTCATGTATCTGTTTTTTGTCATTATGTTGTTGATGAATCACATAAACTAAATTGGAAGGAATTGTAGGTATCAGATGTGGGAACCCTCACAGTAGAACCATTACGCATATTGGACCATAGAGTCCGATAGCTCAGAAAGTGTCTGGTAGACCAAGTTAAGGTCTAGTGGGACAAGTATAGTCCAGGATCTGCTACTTGGGAAGATGCCGAGACACTACGATGAGACTATCCCTCACTATTTTTACCACCTAGAGAATGTGTTTCTCGAAGGTTGGGTGTATGTAACACCACCTTTTGACATAGACAACCAAGATTACTTGAGGCCTACTTAAATTTTTTTGTCTTCACATTGAAACTATTAAATGA
>JZKD02S1271376.1:34577-60822 GCA_000966675.3 Picea glauca
AAAATAAAACACTTCAATTTTTAAAAATACTATACTCTAATTTATCCCTCATTTAACTTTTCTTTTTCAAAATGAGATACTCACACTATCTCCCTCCCTCATTTCAATCATTTCAGATTTTAAATTCCTAAAATTTGGAGAGAAAAACTGACCTTCGGATCCAAGACTCACGTGGTTAATTCCCTTCAACAACTTGCTATACTCTAGATATGGGCCCTAGCTATCTCAGTCATGTGGGTACCCGCCCTAGATATGAGATATCCGACCTAGATATGATATAGTTGGTAGTGAATGTGACATCAACGAATCAAATACGTGGGTTTTTTTGCACTATGTTGTCATTTCTCGGAATGTGTTCTCTTTTGCTTAGCTGAATTCTAGTTAATGTTATAGATCATGCTAATGAACTGTCTCATTGAATGTGTATGCTTCATGAATGATAAGCTCAATCTGGGGTAAACTAAGACAATGAATATATTTATAGCGAACATTTGTAAGGCATTCTAACTCACAATATTTGCACCATAGTAGAAGTAAACTTGTTGCTAAAAATATTAATATAGGAAGCTTTCACATGCAAATTTTGATATTAATCATGAAGGAGACATCTGGAAATAAAGGTAGCATAATATTTTCATTGTACATGCAACAAAAATGTAACCATGAAAATTTTCAACCTGCAATCAGTTTCAACACATGCCAGAACAAGATTAGGAAGAAGAAAGGAAAGAAGGACTACTGATACAAGGAAACCCTACAATATAACTTGAGTGTGCCAGATCCTTAGAAGGAATGGAATGACCCTCTTCCTCCTTAACTCAACATGGGAAGTAGCATGTGAATCAAACCAAGAAAGCAATGGGAAATTTTCAAGTGAACACTATGATGGCCAACATTCAGGTGGTATTAAGGATGCAAAAGGAATGGAGCCTTTAAGACATGGCTAGAGGATGTCAAGAAATTCTTGGATGTTTATGCATACCCAAAGGAAAAGGCATCCGCATTCACATAGTTCAAGGAAATTAAACAATGGAAAAGAGAAACCATAGCCCATTATGATGGCAGGCTTAGAAGTTTGGCGAAGCAACTTGAATATGATGTATCAGAGGTGATGCAAAAGAAAAGATGATTTTATTATGGTACTTGCCAACATGATTCGAGCACGTTTTTGGATAGTAAACCTAGAGAAGTAAAAGAACATGGTACATGTAGTTGTACAAATGGAAGGATAAATAATAGATGACAATAAGTAGAAACAAAACTAGAAGGAGGAGAAAAATGAGCAGTGAGAGTAGCTAGAAGAAGCATCTATGAAAATTTAAGGGAAGCTAAGTGGCATGAAACTAGGACAATGCCAATGCATCAACCTAATGATAACTAAAAGAATGGAGGGTCCCAAATAATGAACAAGTTCAATTATTGTAGGAACGATGAGGCAACCCCGCTCTCTCAGCAGGCGGTCGCTCCACCAGGACCTTCTGTTTCCCATGAGCCCTAAGGTTCCAAGCCCCTTATATTCCCCTCGGGAATGATTACCCACAGAGATACCTCCGCGCGATCTTCCCTTCGGGACTCGGGAGATTGGACCTCGCGATATCGCGAGACTCGAAACAACGTTCCTTTATCTCTTTAACCGCCGATCCCTGATCTCCAATAGTCAATGGTCAACGCTCGGGTATCGAGCTTTTACCTATCGGGATATCGCCACTGGCGATGTCAATCACTTGACTCTTCAAACCCCGAATGTCGTGGTGTCGAGCCCTCGGTACAACGCCATATGTACCCGACTATGCCTCCGGGTCCCACGCTGCCACGTCAACCTCGGGTTTTCGCGGATCGCGAACCCACAATGCAAATTTCCCTTGTTGCTAGAAATCCCGAATGCTGAAACTCCGATGTTTCTGGATCTGTGCCACCTATCCCTCCAGGAATCGACGACTCAGCTCAAATCGGGGGATCGTGCTTCGCGATTTCAACGTGCAAGGAATTTTGGCACTCGCCAACCCCGATTTTCTGACACCCGATGGCCAATGGCCCTACTTGCGCTTGAGGTTAAACTCCTCGCTCCTTCTCCCAGATCCAACGATCCTCGGGACTTCGCGAGCATGCATGACGATTCAATTCGTCGATTATCTTCCTCTATGAAGAGATCTCTGCTCCGCCACCTTCATCCTGTGCGACTTCAACTGGATCGATTTATCCAGCGAACGAAAGGAGTTGTCCCTTATGAGCTTTCTCTAACTCGAACTCCTTCAAGGAATTCTCGAACCTGCTCCCTGTGCTTGATCTTCAATCACTTCCCGAAGTATTGAAGTCTTCTGGGTTATGTTTGCTCACGCTCGCAACGGCTTCCACTCTCCTTCTCCCAGACTTGCTACTGAGACTCAAATTTGACCTGCACTCTCCTGCATGGCTCGAATACCTCAAACCCAACTCCAAATGAAATGAGAATGAAAGTTCAACTGTTTAGCCTCCTCGACGCGCTCTATGTGGAGGAATTCAACTGCCTCTTATGCAGGAATCTTTTGGCCTAAACAGAGAAACAATGGAAACCCATTCCTTCACTCTCTCTGGTTTCGAACCTGATACGCAATTACATACGCAGCATATAAAAGATACGCATAGAAAGAAGCAAACATACAAAAGCACAACATAAGAAGCACACAGAGATCAAACACATCCATGGGATTGAACTAAAAGATCTTCCTATTAATTCAATGGCTGTACATGGAGGTCCTCCACAGACTCTCTGTTCTGTTCTCTCTTGCTCCTGTATGAATGAATGTTATGTCTAAAATGAATACAAGGGAGGGTCTCTATACTCTGTTTTCCCTCTCAAACGGTGACTGTCTAATCTACAGTTAGTTATCCTATCTACCTGTACTAAATCTAAGTAAATGCCTCAGCTACCTAAGGACGAGAGCTTATCCGCTCAAGGTCCGTTACAATCTATAAGTGCGCTTCATCACATAAAAACATTAATGCTTGGTGCAGCCATATATTACAATGGTTCAAAAATTTGGATGCTGGCGCTTTCCAGCTGTTCCTTTTCCTCCACGCGCTAGCTCGCACGATGTAATTCGGATTCTCCTGCATCATACTCCTCGGCTCAAAAGATTTCATGGGCTCCTGCTCATGAGCTCCTGTACAGTCTGCCCATGCTTTTGTATAATGGCCTCTGTCTCCCAGCTGGCATCCTCCACTGAGTGGTTCTTCCATTTGACCAGGTATTCAAAATATTGCTTCCTCCTGGTCTTTTTACCTGCTCTCTTCCCCAGTATGCACTCCATCTGTGGCTTCTGTGCAACTGGTAGTTGTTTCTACCACTGGACTACTAGTTCCTCTGTTCCAGTGCTTGTTCCATCCGTTTTGTAGGGGTATAAATCCGAAATATTGAAAATCGGAGATATCCTAATGCCCTCTGGTAACTCAAGCTCATATGCATTCTCCCCAAATTTCGTCAGGATTTTGCACGGTCCAATCTTCTTCATTTTGAGCTTGTTGTATGTTCCCCTTGGGAACCTCTCTTTCCTCAAGTGTGCCAGAACCACATCTCCAACTTCAAACTGAAGTTGTCTCTTTCTCTGGTTGGCTCTGCGCTTGTATTCTTGATTCGTTTTCTGCAACCGCTGCTTCACCTCTGCGTGAAGTTCTTGCATTGCCTCAGTGAATTCTTCAGCCCTTGCACTGCTGGTCTCAGCTTGTTCTGCCTCCCTGAGCTCAGATACTCCTCTCGGCTGAGTTCCATACAAAATCTGAAATGGGCTCTTACCTGTACTCCGATTCACCGAATCGTTGTACGCGAATTCTGCCTGTGGTAGGATCTGATCCCAACTGGTGTGATGCTCCGTCACCAGGCTTCTCAATAAGTCCCCCAAGCTTCTGTTGACGACTTCGGTCTGCCCATCTGTCTACGGATGGTAGGCAGAACTGAAAGCCAAGTCTGTCCCCAGCTTCTTCCATAGCGTCTTCCAAAAATGACCTATGAACTTCGTATCTCGATCTGAGACTATGCTCCTGGGCAATCCATGCAATCGCACGATCTCTTTGAAAAATAAATTTGCGATGTGGGTTGCATCGCTTGTCTTATGGCACGGAATGAAATGCGCCATCTTCGAGAACCTGTCCACCACAACAAAGATGGAATCCACGCCCCTCTGTGTTCTCGACAAGCCCAACACAAAATCCATACTTATCGCCTCCCAAGGCCTCTCAGGTACGGGCAGTGGCTGATATAACCCAGCATTCTGTTTTCGGCCCTTCGCATGTTGACATATCCTGCACCTGTCAACAAAACGCTTCACATCTGCATGCATGCCTGGCCAAAAATATTATTCGCTCAGCTTGGCGTATGTTTTGTCATGCCCGAAATGACCTGCTAAACCCCCACTGTGCTTTTCCTTTACCAAATTCTCTCTCATAGAGCAATCTGGAATGCACAGTTGATTGCCTTTAAAAAGAAATCCATCCTGTATCAAGAAATCTATCCATGGGCTCCTGTCTCTGAGAACCGGGTTCTCAGCGGCTTCGTAAGCTTCCTCAAAATCAACATCACCTGCATACATGTCTTTTAAATTTTCAAAACCTAAGGTTTTGACCCTGAACTCCTGCAGCAACAAGCACTTCCTGCTCAAGGCATCAACTACCTTGTTCGCAGTCCCTGAAATATGCTTGATCATGAACGTGAAATTCTGCATATATTCTACCCACTTCGCATGCTTCTGGTTCAGCTTCTCCTGCTGACTCACGAATTGCAGTGCATGGTTATCACTGTACAACACGAATTCTTTGGGTATTAAGTAATGCCTCCATTTTTTCAATGCCTGTATGACGGCATAGAACTCTTTATCGTATGTGGAGTACTTCAATTTTGCATCATCCAGCTTCTCACTGTAGTACGCTACAGGCCTGTCATCCTGACTCAAAACTCCTCCAACAACATACCCGCTGGCGTCACACTTCACCTGGAAGGTTTTCTGAAAATCTGGCAGCACTAGAATTGGCTGCTCAGTTATCTTCCGCTTCAACAGATTGAAGCTTTTCTCAGCCTCGGCTGTCCACTGAAAAATCTTATGTCGCTTCCTTACAGTGTCCATCATCGGTGCGCTGATTCCGCTGAAATTTCGTATGAATTTTCTGTAGAAGCTTGCCAAACCATGGAAGCTCCTTACCTCAAAAACATTTCTCGGCGATGGCCAATTCCTAATCACGTTTACCTTCTCAGGATCCATCTTTAATTCATTCGCCGAAATTACAAAACCCAGGTATATGAGTTCTGTCTGCATGAACGAGCATTTCTTCAAATTAATCAGCAGCTTCTCCTGCTGTAATCTTCTCATCACCATGGCCAAATGCCTCAAGTGTTCTTCCCTGGTTTTACTGAAGATCAGTATATCATCTAGGTACACCACCACAAACTTGCCAATGAATTCCCGCAGGACTTCGTTCATCAGCCTCATAAAAGTGCTGGGTGCATTTGTCAAGCCAAACGGCATGACCAGCCATTCATACAAACCCTCATTTTTCTTGAACGTTGTCTTCCATTCATCTCCCTCTCTCATTCGGATCTGATGGTATCCGCTCTTGAGATCAATCTTGGAAAAATAATTTGCCCCACTCAGGCAATCCATCAAGTCATCCATTCTCGGCAATGGGAACCTGTACCTGATGGTGATCTTGCTTATGGCCTTGGAGTCTGTACACATCCTCCAGCCTCCATCCTTCTTTGGACTCAGTACCGTCGGAATGGCACATGGACTCAGACTTTCCCTGACTAGTCTCTTATCCTGCAGATCCTGAACCTGTCTTTTGACTTCCTCGTTCTCCTGAGGTGTCAATCTATACACGGCCTTGTTTGGTAGGCTTGCTGCGGGTATGAGGTCAATGTGATGACTCACACTCCTCATCGGTGGCAATGAACGCGACAGTTCATCCACGATGATGTCAGCAAATTCTCCCAGCAGGTTCTGAATCTCCTCTGGCAAGTCGTCCACTCTTGTGCTTGTCAGAACAATTCTCGGTTTCCTGACAACAAGGAACTATGGATCCTCATTCTTTTCCAACTCTGTGAGAAGCTCCTTCCCACTCATAAGAAGTATCGTGCTGCTAACTTCTGGTTTCACTTCCTTATCTTTTATCGGCAGCAGTTTATGATATCTTCCATTCTTCTCCAAGGTGTATGTGTTCATCCTTCCATCATGAACAACATTCCTATCATACTGCCATGGTATACCTAACAGTATGTGGCACACGTCCATGGGAATAACATCGCATAGGATCTCATCATGATAATTCCCAATTTTAAATTTGACTAAACATTGGTTTGTGACACTTACCCGGTGTCCCTTCTGTAACCACGAGACTTTATATGGACTCGGGTGTTTAGTCGTTGGCAGCTCCAATTTCTCCACCATCTCGGTTGAAACGAGATTATCGGTGCTCCCGCTGTCGACGATGACTTTACATTTTCTGTCCTTGGCTGTACAAGCCGTCCTGAACAGTCTGCTCCTCTGCACTGAGCTTTCCACCTCCTTTTCAGGTGTCAAAAGGATCTTATGCATCCCCAGCGACCTCCCGCTGGTTGCATCTTCACTGTCCACATCATGCCTCTGCGCCTCAGCAACGTGAGCTTTTCCTCCGTCCATTTTCCTCTCTGGACATTCAACGGATTTGTGTTCGTCTTTACCACACGTAAAACATGTGATAACTCCTCCTCGGCCTCTTCCTCTACCTCGGGTACGAGGAAAGGTATTTGCGTCAGCGTATCCACCCTGCGGATCCTTTTGCTGCCTCCTCGGCTCAGAAATTTGTTGCCTCTGCTGTGAGGTTCCACCTCTCTCAGCTCTACCCTGAGGCCTCTTCCAATCCTCCTTAGGTTTCTGTGTTCTCTCTGGAACAACAGCTTTTCCTCTAGGCTGTCTTCTGCCTCGGCCTCGCTGACCTTGCTTGCGGCTCAGCTTTTCTTCGGCTTTCAGAGCCATCTGATATGCATCCTCAACTGTGAGGATGGTCATCATGCTCAGCTCGTCATGAATTTCATACCTGAGTCCATTCAGGTATCTCGCCACCTTTTCGTCATCACTCTCCCAATGACCAGCTCGAATGTTGAGCCTGTAGAACTCCTCAGTGTACTCCTTCACCATCATCAACTTCTGTCTCAGGTTCTGCATGCGCCTGAACAGCGTGATCTGGTAATCCCTCGGAATAAACTTCGCCTTCAACTTGGCGATCATCCGATCCCAAATTTTGATTTTCTATTTTCCCTTGGAACGTCTGTCTGCCTGCAGCTCGTCCCACCATAGGGCTGCATGTCCCTTCATCTTGGTGACAACATGTCTTATCTTCTTATCCTCTTCGATGTCTTCATAATCGAAGTAGGTGTCCAATGCTCGGATCCAATCCAGCAATTCTTCCACATTCAGACTTCCCTCATAGATGGGAATGTCCATCTTCATCTTCGAGCTCATCCTTGAAATAGCTTTGATCAACCTCTCTGTCGAGGCATCTTCTGCAGTGACCTCTTCTTGGTCGTGTCCAGCTTCCTCTTCAACCTCAGGATCACTGAACTTTGTTGTACCAGCTTCACGCCTTTGGGTAGTCTCCATATCCTCGAGTCTCTCCCTGAGATCTCGAATCTGACATTCCATCTCAGCATTACCTGCTAGCCTACCCTTTCTCCTGGCATCCCTGTCCTCACGATCAAGTGACTGCCTCTCTCTTCTGGGCGGCATTGTGTACCTCCTCTTTGTTACCTGAACAAAGGGAATTTCAACTCCCGCTCTGATACCACTCTGACGCAACCCCGCTCTCTCAGCAGGTGGTCGCTCCACCAGGACCTTCTGTTTCCCACGGGCCCTAAGGTTCCAAGCCCCTTATATTCCCCTCGGGAATGATTACCCACAGAGATACTTCTACGCGATCTTCCCTTCGGGACTCGGGAGATCGGACCTCGCGATATCGCGAGACTCGAAGCAACGTTCCTTTATCTCTTTAACCGCCGATCCCCGATCTCCAATAGTCAATGGTCAACGCTCGGGTATCGGGATTTTACCTATCGGGATATTGCCACTGGCGATGTCAATCACTTGACTCTTCAAACCTCGAATGCCGCGGTGCCGAGCCCTCGGTACAACGCCATCTATACCCGACTATACCTCCGGGTCCCACGCTGCCACGTCAACCTTGGGTTTTCGTGGATCGCAAACCCACAATGCAAAGTTCCCTTGTTGCTAGAAACCCCGAATGCCGAAACTCTGATGTTTCCGTATCTGTGCCACCTGTCCCTCCAGGAATCGATGGCTCAGCTCGAATCGGGGATCGCGCTTCGCGATTTCGACGTGCAAGGAATTTTGGCACTCGCCAACCCCGATTTTCCGACACCCGATGGCCAATGGCCCTACTTCCGCTTGAGGTTAAACTCCTCGCTCCTTCTCCCAGATCCAACGATCCTCGGGACTTCGCGAGCATGCACGACGATTCAATTAGTCGATTCTCTTCCTCTATGAGGATATCTCTACTCCGCCACCTTCATCCTGTGCGACTTCAACTGGATCGATTTCTCCAGCGAATGAAAGGAGCTGTCCCTCCTGAGATTTCTCTAACTCGAACTCCTTCAAGGAATTCTCGAACCTGCTCCCTGTGCTCGATCTTCAATCACTTCCCGAAGTATTGAAGTCTTCTGGGTTTTGTGTGCTCACGCTTGCAACGACTTCCACTCTCCTTCTCCAAGACTTGCTACTGAGACTCAAATTTGACCTGCACTCTCCTGCACGGCTCGAATACCTCAAACCCAACTCCAAACGAAATGAGAATGAAAGTTCAACTGTTTAGCCTCCTCGACGCACTCTATGCGGAGGAATTCGACTGCCTCTTATGCAGTAATCTTCTGGCCTAAACAGAGAAACAATGGAAACCCATTCCTTCACTCTCTCTGGTTTCGAACCTGATACGCAATTACATACGCAACATATAAAAGATAAGCATAGAAAGAAGCAAACATACAAAAGCACAACATCAGCAGCACAGAGAGATCAAACACATCCATGGGATTGAACTAAAAGCTCTTCCTATTAATTCAATGGCTGTACATGGAGGTCCTCCACAGACTCTCTGTTCTGTTCTCTCTTGCTCCTGTATGAATGAATGTTATGTCTAAAATGAATACAAGGGAGGGTGTCTATACTCCGTTTTCCCTCTCAAACGGTGACTGTCTAATCTATAGTTAATTATCCTATCTACCTGTACTAAATCTAAGTAAATGCCTCAACTACCTAAGGACGAGAGCTTATCCGCTCAAAGTCCGTTACAATCTATAAGTGCGCTTCATCACATCAAAACATTAATGCTTGGTGCAGCCATATATTACAATGGTTCAAAAATTTGGATGCTGGCGCTTTCCAGCTGTTCCTTTTCCTCCACGCGCTGGCTCGCACGATGTAATTCGGATGCTCCTGCATCAACCGACAACACCACATACCATTTTTGGTAGAATTCCTCAACAACCCAAGAAATTTGTTGGAGACCTATAAATCTAACCATCCAAGGTACTATAACATAGGGAATTCCAAATTTGTGGCTTCGACAGTGACAAAACCAAAGAATTTATGGGATAGAGACTTAGCCAAGAATTCAACCTAACATGCAAAAGTTACCCATAGGAAAGATAGCCTACAACTGTGATGCCTAAAATTCTCAGGGACATGCAACAAACAATTTCATATTTAGCATTCCTAGAGTCATAGTATGCTCACTTTGTGGACCAGGAAATCATGAGACCAAAACAATGTCCAATCTTGTTGAAGGAAGTCCAAGAAAAATGTTGCAAGCTTATACAAGTAGAGAAAGAACCAAAGGAGGCCCACATGGCCACTTGAGCATGAACAAAAGGCTATTCTAAGACATACTCTAATAAATAATTCACCATTTAGAAGGAAGTTTACCAGGAATCCCTTCATACGGTTGCAGACAGTCATGTTTGGGTGTCGTTGGTGGGGAGCGCATGATCCCCAACATCGTCGCCCCTCCCCCTTGGTTGTCAATTGTGTGCAGTCCACAACCAAGAGGGAGGGGGGGAAATGTTGGACATCATGCTCTCCCACACTCTATTTCGAAATGCATCATTTTAATTTTATTTTTTTTAAGTTTTTTTAATTATAATTAAACTTTAGTTTGTATAATTTTTAGTTTTTTAATTTTAATTAAATTGTAGTTTGTATTTTTTTTAGTTGTAAATTCTAGTTTGTTATTATGGTTTTTGAATTTTAATATTGTATTTTTTATTTTATGTATTAAATTTTTTAAATTTGAATGTTTTGAATGTTTTGAATGTTTTGAATATTGTTTTTTTTAATGTATTTGATTTTTTAAATTTTGTTGTTTTTAAATTTTTAAATGTTTGTTATGAATATTTATAGTTTTAAATTTGTTTATACATTGTGATTTAGTTTTATTTATTTTTTTAATTATATTTATTTTTGTTTTAATATTCATTTTACGTTGTTTTTTTAATTTTTTTTATAAAAAATTGTGTGTTTTCAACCCCCTTTTCATTTTTGTGCTTTAAAATTAGTGTTTTAGGGGTCGTTTCTTAATTTTTGTTTAAAAAAAAATAACATTTACTATTTTTTCATTCATTTTTGAATTGTTTTTTTTCTAAAAATGGTTATTTGCATTTCTTTAAAGTCATGTGTACCATGCGTGGGATCGCATGGGTATGCCTGAAGGATATAATGGTAGCAGTCTGAGTTGACCCGGTGTCATCCAAGTACAAGAATGCCCAGTTGTCGATTCCATCAGAGACAAGAAAAATAACACTTTTAGATTTAGGAGGCCATTTTGAGTGTCATATTTGTGGTGGTGCTAGTGGTTAAGGCCACGTTTCAATTAAATCATAGTTTTAACTCCAAACAAAAAGTGGTGCTATTAGTAGCATCRCTTTTTTATTCAAGGGCCAATTTTTTGGTTCTGTCCGCAATGTCAAGTGCACGATTTCAAACAACTTGCAATTTTAACCACCTTTCAAAAAAGAGGTGYTACCAGTCACACCACTTTTTGATTTGGGGGTTGATTTTGGTGCTTTTACTCAAAAATATGATATTTTTGAGCTASMGTTCTYGTTTWGAGGTCACGATTCTCATTAAGTTGGTAACTTTGTTTTTTBGGGCTCATAAGGHAACCATACCTCAACCTACTCAAATATCAYTGAAGTAAATAAAGGAAATAAGAGAAAAAATAATATGATTTGGTTGTAATAACAAATGGTTGAAAGGGCATAAATGTCAAGAAACAAAATTGTCCACGTTGGAGAATGACGATGAAAAAGAAATGCAGGCATATGTACAAAGGGATGAGGAATAACTTGTGAACTTAAAAGAACAAGAAAAAGATGTAGAAATTATGAATAATAATGATAAGAGTGAAATATATGTTCATGCATTGACATGTTTGTCAACACCTCAAACCCTTAATATTGCATGGTACATTAAGAAGCAAAATGTCATAATTCGTATCAAATTAGGTAGTACCCATAACTTCATTAGTAAAAGATTGCCAGAGAGCCTTAATTTTTTTGTGTATCCATTGACAAATTTTCATGCTTTGGTTCCTAATGGAGGGAGTATTGATTGTGTAGTAAAATTCCATAGCATTCAACTTAGTATGTGAGAATATAAATTATAAATCCCAATTTATGTCATTCCCATTGGAGGAATATATGTTGTTCGGGGGATTCAATGGTTGAGAATATTAGGTACAATTTCTACAAACTATAAGGAATTATTCATAGATTTGAATTGGAAGGAATTCAATGTGAACTCAAACAATTAAAATCTGGACCTTCTTAGGTCATCATCTCTCATAGAATGGAAAATCTCTTAAAAAGGGTAGTATGGAAGTGTATTGACCTTAATTAATTAAATCCAAAATTTAATACATCTAACCATATAATTCCTTTCTCGTACAAAAATAATTCATTCACCATTATATAAGCATAAATATTCAGCAGAATTTAACATTTATCTATAGCATGAAATAACTGAGCAATCCATAAATAAAATAACTACTTCTAATGCTAATTCTCGCTGATATGGTTATCCTTTCCCTGTTTCCTTGCCTAGCCTAATGCACTGACCAACTTTGCCCAAACTGACTAACCTCGCAGCAAGCTAGGAGCAACCTGTCCAACTTCCTAGCTCTAGGAAACTGAAAGGAATCCTGGCCCTCGTGCCCAAAACCCCCAACAACTCAGTGCCCCCTGAACTGGTTCCCCAAAACAACACTAGTTAGTAACCTCTTAAGATCAATGAATGCACTATCACATTATTTCATCCAGTCATACCTGAGCCCTTTGTGCTGCAAAGTGGTGATGGGTTTTTCTATTTTAGAGAATCCTTCCACAAATATTCAATAATAACCTGATAGCCCCATGAAACTTCTCACCTCATGCGAATTTTTTGGCACTGGCCATTCCATAATGGCCTTTACCTTTTCTGGGTCCACAGAGAATCCTTGACCGGAAATGATATGACCTAAGTAGTGGATCTCTTTCTAGAAGAAGGAACACTTCGACAACTTCCCATACAATTTGTTCTCCCTAAGGTAGGACAACACTACTCGTAAGTGTTCCTCATGTTCTCTTTAGTTCTCGGAATAGATGAGGATGCCATCTAGAAAGACTTGTAAAAAATAGTCTAAGTACTTCCGGAATACACTGTTCATGAGGCTCATGAATATTGTTGGCACATTGGTCAATCTGAAAGGTACCATGACAAACTCGTAATGTCCAAACCGAGTTCAAAAGGTAGTTTTGGGATGTCTCCTTCCTTAATCCTTAACTGATGATACCCTGATCACAAATCAATCTTTGAGAATACCACTACCTCTTTCATCTGATCAAAGAGGTCATCTATTTGTGGCATCGGGTACCTATTTTTCATTGTAGCATGGTTCAAGTCCCTATAGTCTATACACATTCATAAGGATCCATCCTTCTTCTTTACAAAAATTTCAGGTGCACCCCAAGGTGAAACATTGGGCCTTATTAGCCCTAAGTCCAGTAGCTCTTTCAAATACATTTGCAATTCACAAAGTTCTGGCACTGTCATCCGATATGTAGTCTTGGAGATTGGTTCTACACTAGGTTTTAGCTCAATAATAAAATCAAGCTCCCTCTCAGAAGGTAACCCTGGTAACTCGTTTGGAAAAACATCCTTAAATTCCGACAATATGATTAAAAGAGGTCCACATGATCACCCCACAGGGTCTCTTCATCTGACCTCCTTCTCACAGGATCGATCAAAATCCCCTTTCTTCTGAGCCAAAGCGGCTCTTTGGATTCCCCCAAATAGAATCTCAGTTAAAACATGACCCAGTCCACAGGTCCTTCCTAATCCCTCATGACTTTCAGCACTTAACCGTGGTTATCCCTGACTCTCTATCGAGGTTTGGGGTTTCAGACTTTCCAGTGTCGAGAGTCACTGTACTCTCCAACTCCCGATCGCCGATACACCCTTTTCTCTATGGGTTGGCCCTCCTGGGTCAACTCCCACCATATGACCACTGCCTCCATGACTGTGGCCTTACCTCCTTTCGAGGCTACTCCTATATGAGTTTCAGGGTTTCAGGATTTTCGATGTCGAGATTCTCATGTACCCAGAACTCCCGATCCTCCGATCCCCGGTGTTCTTTTACACTAGCTAGCCCTCTTGGCTCAAACCCTGGTCCACCATGACCATCACCCCGTAACCACTACCTTACCCCTTGTCGGGGTTTTGGGGTTTACGATGCCTAAATGCATACACCTATAGGATTCCTGATCGCCCAAATCCCGACGCTCCGTCGTGCTGACAGCTGGCCTCCACTATGGCTCTGTCCTCCTATGCTGTGATGACAACTGGCTCCCACTACGGTACCTCCTCCAGCCGCTATGCTGACAGCTGTCCCCGTTGATCGGGGTTTTGCGGATCGCGATTTCAAGGTGCACGAACCACTCATCACCAGGATTCTCGATATCCTAATGAACTCCAAACACCGATGGATTGATTCCTTGTCTGGACTTTCTTCGATGGCGTAGATGATTGCCACACGTCCCTCCAAATGGACTGTCCCGATTATGTGGGGATTTCAAGACTTTCAAGGTCCCAATTCTCACGACCTTCAGAACTCCGATCTTTTGATGGATGATATCCCAACAGCTAATTCTCATGTAGCTTTCGCAGATCCTATGGCTGTCGGGTTTTCTGCTCAGATATGACGACCCAGACCTGTTCGTTTGTGCACTCCTCCTCCAGAGGTTAAATTGTGTGCAACTCCTCCTGATCCAATGGCTTACGGGATTTCTGAGTGAGATCCGACGGTTGTCAGCCTCCTCCTTCTGTAGGATCCTCCTGAGCTTCTCCTGGACACTTAAAACCGATGGTCCAGATCTATTCTCCTATCGATCTGACGGCTATTGTTGCTCCTTCCTGAGCTTCCTGTGCGCTTTCTTCCTATACTTGGAAGAATTTCAAGTCTTCCAAAGGCCTTGGCCTTTGGTTTTTTCCTCTGCAAGCTTCGAAACCTTGAGCCTCGTCGTGTGTGTGAAAATGTTGTTCTCCTGAGCTTCTTTGAACACTCAAACCCCTTAAGGTATTTTGTCTTTCTTCTCCCACAGATGGAGAATAAAACACCTTCTTGGCTGTCCTACTGCTCAAGCGACTAAATTGTTGAGTCCTTCTGGGTATTCAGTAACCCCTTGAAGATCCTTCAATGGAATCTTCCTTCAAATGGCAGAACTCAAGAGAGTTCTCTTCACTTCTGTGCCTGCTTGCACACTTTCTTGATGCCCTCCTGGCAGAGTATCTTCTCCACAGAACGTTCAACTGTTCTGTCCTTTCTGTGCACCCATGCATTTGCTCAATGCCCACTTGGTAGAGCTCTACAGAACTCCTCAGAGATTCTGTCTTCTGTTTCAAACTCTCAGCAGAGTTCTTCTTCAGCACCACTGTGCATATGCTTGATGCCCTCTTGGCAGAGCTCTACAGAATTCACAGCAGAATTCTGTTTGCAACTATGTTGTCTCTCGGTTCTCACAACCTTGAGAACTCCGATCTCCCGATGGCCGATATCCTGATGGCTAATTCTCGTGTAGCTTTTGCATATCCTACGACTGTCAAGTTTTCTGCTCATATCTGACGACCCAGACCTGCTTGTCTATGCACTCCTCCTCCAAAGTTTAAACTATGCGCGACCCCTCCCGATCCAATGGCTTACAGGATTTCCGAGTGAGATCCGATGGCTGTTGGTCTCCTCCTTCTATAGGCTCCTCCTGCGCTTCTCCTGGACGCTTAAAACCGATGGTCCAGATCTGTTCTCCTACCAATCTGACGGCTGTTGTTCCTCCTTCCTGAGCTTCCTGCGCGCTTTCTTCCTATACTTGGAATAATTTCAAGTCTTCCAAAGGCCTCGGCCTTTGCCTCTTTCCTCTGCGAGCTCTACAACCTTGAGCCTCACCATGCATGTGAAAATGTTGTTCTCCTGAGCTTCTTCGAACACTCAGACCCCTTGAGGGATTTTGTATTTCTTCTCCCATAGATGGAGAATAAAACGCTTTCTTGGCTATCCTGCTGCTCAAGCGACTAAATTGCTGAGTCCTCATGGGTATTCAGTAACCCCGTGAAGATTCGTCAATGGAATCTTCCTTCAAATGGCAGAACTCAAGAGACTTCTCTTCACTTCTGTGCCTACTTGCACACTTTCTCGATGCCCTCCTGGCGGAGTATCTTCTCCACAGAACGTTCAATTGTTCTGTCCTTTCTGTGCGCCCATGCACTTTCTCAATGCCCACTTGTCAGAGCTCTACAAAAATCCTCAGAGATTTTGTCTTTTGTTTCAAACTCTCAGCAGATTTCTTCTTCAACACCACTGTGCATATGCTCGATGTCCTCTTGGTAGAGCTCTACAAAATTAACAGCAAAATTTTGTCTACAACTATGTTGTCTCCCACATAGCCTTGCCTCCAAGGTATTCAGTAACCCCGAGGTCTTCTTCCTCTGAGCTGTTGACTTCAGTTCCTGTGCCTCAGCATGTCTTTGTCTCACCCCACAGAGTTCAAAAGTGCATCCTCTTTGCACGGCTATCAGAACCCTCAGCGTTCTATCACACCCTCTTGGTGTGAAGCCTCAAAGACCTTCAACCCTGAAATCAAAACAACCCTGCAAATGCATAACAAACATACATTCACAACATATAAAAGAACACATACAAACATCCATATAACACAGAATATCATGCAGGAAAATTGTTGTTTGTATTAAAAATGGCAAATTGCCTGTATCTTTACAATGGTGTTCCTGAGCTCTCTCTAGCTCCACAACTCTACCATTTCTTCTCCAAAATGAGATATGAAAATCTCTTTTACCTGAGGGGCTTATCGAGCGCTTACCTCCAGGTTCAACTACTCTAATAAATTACATTCAATGGTTGTCTAGCCCAGCACGTGGATCTAGATCTCAGCCGACCTAGCATTAAAGTCGATCCTATCTAACGCATGCACAAAAGCACGGCTTTCATGGGTCACCAGCCTAAGAATTTAAATTACATTCATACAAATATTAAATGAGGTTGTGCCTCCCTTTTGGCATTTGTATGCATGCACGCTGACGTGGCTGGTTGGTTGGCTGACTGCGTGGAGAGATGCTCCTGCATTATACTCCTCAGCTGCAAAATCATGAGCTCCTTCTCATGCGCTCCCCCTCTAAGATGTCGAAAATTCTCCTGGATCCCAAACAAATATCTAGAGCTGTTCATCTGCTCCATTTTTCTGTTGCTTCTTCTCTGCCTAGCTTCTCCCTGCTGGCAGTGTCTGGTGAATTCAACATCAGCTCCATGATCTCCTTGATCACCTCGTCCAGCTGCTCCAGTGGTTGGGTCTGCTCATGCAGTCTCCTCAGCTGCAAAAATTTTTGGTCAATGGGCAGATCATCATGATCTCCCACACCTTCCTCCTTATCTGTTTCCAAATTCACCTGTTGGATGTGCCTTCCCTGCACTCTCACCCTTTCTTCTAGGGATTCTATCTGTTCCCACAGATCAGTAAAGAAAACGTTGTATGTGTCTTCTTTTTCTGCTGCTGCTGCTGCAAACTCCCACATTGCAGTCTCTTCATCTTCATCACTAAATGTGTTGAGCCATTCCTAGGAATGCTCACTCTCTTCTTCCACTTCTGCTTCTTCGACTGCCAGTCTCAATGTTGTAGCTCTTTCAGCTTCCTTGCTGAATATGTTGAGACATTCTTCCGAATTCTCATTCTTCTCTTCGTCCGCTTGGGCAGTCTCAAATGTCTGCTCCAATCTCCTTTTCACAGTCATTGTCAGTTCTAATTTCCTTTTGTCAGTCATAGATGATTGTTCCCCTCCATTTGTTGTATCATCTTCAACATAATTTTCTGCCTCCTCTTGGGCACATGGTAAGAATATTTGAATCCCCCCAATCATCATTCAGCTCCTCATATATTCCACTGTTAGCTATACTTGCTGACCCGATTCTGAGCTCTCCTTCTCTGTCAGCTGCATCTGCTAATCCAAACTTGTCCTTGAATTTGTGATACCCTCAGACAGTCTCATCTGCTCATCCCTACCCACCTAGCAATATGGGATGTCTCGGTTGCCCTCCTAGCAGACTATGAGATCAATCGATCCCATCTTCATCAGCAACCCCTGCTGAATCGAACTCTCCATGAGACCTTCAAATGGTCTCAATTGTTCATCTCTTCCCTCCTAGCAGTCTTCGATGCTTCCACTGCCCTCCTGGCAGCCTTCGAGATCCCACAGTGATCTCATTTCATTGCCCAGCTGGCAATGCAAAGTTTCTTGGTTGTCCTCATGACAGTCCATGAGATCTTCAGCTGATCTCAACTCGTTGCCCACCTGGAAATATGGGATTTCTTCTACTCTACCCTCCTGGCAGTCCTTGAGACCATCAGTCGATCTCATTTCTGTTCCCTTGCCCATCTGGCAATTTGGAAACCTTCCACTGCCCTCCTGGCAGTCTATAATATCCCGCAATGATCTCTAATCATTCTCCTCATCGAGAATGTCTCCAATCTCTGGTTCATAGATGTAAACCATTTCTTCCTCCTCAGTGGCCTTGAGGTTTTCAACATACCTCAGCCATTTTCTCAACAGCCTACACTGTCTCATGACCATCAACTACTTGACTGGCCAACTTGTCTTTGGCTTCTGCATGGGCCACTCATGCACCCATCTCGACTTCCTATCCTGTCGCATCTTCAATTCGAGCTCCTCCATCTCTCACTTTATGTTAGCGAGCTCTTTATCCATTTCTGTTGCGCTCATCAACTCTGGGCTATTATTTTCAGCATGCTTATGGCCTTCAGTGGCCATCTTGGTGTGTTTATCCGCCTCCCTGGCAGACCTGCTACTGTCACTCCTGCAATCTTGAGTGCTCAGCTTCATCCCACAGTCCTGCTGACTGTCTATGGACTGCTGCCTACCTGCAAACAAGTCCTTACAGAGTCCTCAACAACTCTATCTTTCTCCTGCTTTCCTTTGTTCCCCTCTTGCCTGAAATATACAGACAAGAATTCATCTCTGATACCACTTGATTATGTATCAGAGTGCTTTAATTCCTCTTTCTCCTCCTCACCCAAAATATACAGATGAGATATCAGTTCTGATACCACTTGATTACAAGAGGTCCACACAATCACCCCGCAGGGTCTCTTCACCTGACCTCCTACTCATAGGATCGATCAAAATCCCCTTTCTTCTGAGCCGAAGCGGCTCTTTGGATTCCATGAAATGGAATCTCAGTTAAAACATGACCCAGTCCACAGGTCCTTCCTAATCCCTCACAGCTTTCAGCACTTAACCATGGTTATCCTTAACTCTCTATCGAGGTTCAGGGTTTCGGACTTTCCACTGTCAAGAGTCACTGTACTCTCCAACTCTCGATTGTCGATACACCCTTTTCTCTATGTGCTGGCTCCTGGCTCAGATCCCACCATATGACCACTACCTCTGCGACCGTGGCCTTACCTCCTTTCGAGGATACTCTTGTCAGAGTTTCGGGGTTTCAGGATTTTCGATGTCGAGATGCACATGTACCTGGAACTCCCAATCCTCTGATCCTCGATGTGCTTTTACACTGGCTAGCCCTCTTGGCTCAACCACTGGTCCACCATGACCATCATGCCGTAACAACTACCTTACCCCTTGTCATGTTTTCAGGGTATATGATGCCTAAATGCATACACCCATGGGATTCCTGATTGCCCAAATCCTGATGCTCCATCGTGTTGACAGCTGGCCTCCACTTTGGCTCTGTCCTCCTTTGCTGTGATGACAACTGGCTCCCACTATGGCACCTCCTTTAGCCGCTATGCTGAAAATTGTCCTCGCTAATAAGGGTTTTGTGGATCATGATTTCAAAGTGCACGAACCACTCGTCACCGGGATTCCCGATATCTCGATGAACTCCAAATGCTGATCGATTGACTCCTTGTCGAGACTTTCTCCGATGGCACAAATGATTGCCACGCGTCCCTCCAAATGGACGGTCCCAATTATGTCGGGATTTCGAGACTTTCAATGTCCCGGTTCTCACGACCTTGAGAACTCCGATCTCTCGATGGCCGATATCCCAACGGCTAATTCTCGTGTAGCTTCTGCAGATCCTGCACCTGTCAGGTTTTCTGCTCAGATCTGACGACCCAGACCTGCTCGTCTGTGCACTCCTCCTCCAGAGGTTAAACTGTGCGCAACTCCTCTCGATCCAATGACTTACGGGATTTCCGAGTGATATCCGACGGTTGTCGATCTCCTCCTTCTATAGGCTCCTCCTGAGCTTCTCCTGGACACTTAAAACCGACGGTCCAGATTTGTTCTCCTACCGATTTGACGACTGTTGTTGCTCCTTCCTGAGCTTCCTGCGTGCTTTCTTCCTATACTTGGAAGAATTTCAAGTCTTCCAAGGGCCTCGGCCTTTGCCTATTTCCTCTGTAAGCTTTGCAACCTTGAGCCTCACCGTGTGTGTGAAAATGTTGTTCTCTTGAGCTTCTTCAAACACTCAGACCCCTTGAGGGATTTTGTCTTTCTTCTCCCACAGATGGAGAATAAAACGCCTTCTTAGTTGTCCTGCTACTCAAGTGACTAAATTGTTGAGTCCTTCTGGGTATTTAGTAATCCTGTGAAGATCCTTCAATGGAATCTTCCTTCAAATGGTAGAACTCAAGAGATTTCTCTTCACTTCTGTGCCTACTTGCACACTTTCTCGATGCCCTCTTGGCGGAGTATCTTCTCCACAGAACTTTCAACCGTTCTGTCCTTTCTGTGCACCCATGCACATGCTCAATGCCCACTTGGCAGAGCTCTACAGAACTCCTCAGAGATTCTTTCTTCTGTTTCAAACTCTCAACAAAGTTCTTCTTCAGCACCACTGTGCATATGCTCGATGCCCTCTTGGCAGAGCTCTACAGAATTCACAACAAAATTTTGTCTGCAACTATGTCGTCTCCCACATAGCCTTGCCTCCAAGATATTCAGTAACCCTAAGGTCTTCCTCCTCTAAGCTATTGACTTCAGTTCCTGTGCCTCAGCACATCTTTGTCTGACTCTGCAGAGTTCAGAAGTGCATCCTCTATGCACAGCTATCAGAACCCTCAGCGTTTTGTCACACCCTCCTGGTGTGAAGCCTCAAAGACCTTCAACCCTAAAATCAAAACAACCTTGCAAATGCATAACAAACATACATTCATAGCATATAAAAGAACACATACAAACATCCATATAACATAGAATATCATGCAGGAAAACATTTGTTTGTATTAAAAATGGCAAATTGCCTGTATATTTACAATAGTGTTTTTGGGCTCTCTCTAGCTCTACAACTCTACCATTTCTTCTCCAAAATGATATATGAAAATCTCTTTTACCCGAGGAGCTTATCGAGTGCTTCCCTACAGGTTCAACTACTCTAATAAATTACATTCAATGGTTGTCTAGTCTAGCGCCTGGATCTAGATCTCAGCTGACCTAGCATTAAAGCCGATCCTATCTAATGCCTGCACAAAAGCACGGCTTTCATGGCTCACCATCCTAAGAATTTAAATTACATTCATACAAATATTAAATGAGGCTGCACATCCCTTTCGGAATTTTTATGCATGCAAGATGATGTGACTGGTTGGCTGGCTGACTGTGTGGAGAGATGCTCCTACATCACAATACCGGGTACTGATCCAATGAGGGTCCCTTCCTTTCATTCACTGCTTCTACTACATAAAGTCGACACCCTTGCCTCAAGCATCGCTTAACCTTCTTATTTGATATGAAGTGTAATGACACTTTTCTCTGTACACCCTGGATCTATACTGGCCTTCCCTCATCATCCACACAAAGCACCCTCTTTGCAAAACAATATACCAAAGCTCAATGAGCTACTAACCAATCCATTTCAATGATTAGGTCATACGCCTTGAGAGCAGTGACGTATACCTTCAACCTGGTAGTACACACTCCTAGGTCAACTATATAATTAACAATGCTAGGTCCTATCGCCTGTTTTTCCGCCGAAGCCATCTCGACTTGTTTAAAGTCATCATGCTTGTAGGCTGCCAACCCACTCTTTGCCAATGCAGATGGTGAAATGAAACTATCTGTCGCACCAGAATCAAATAAAATCTTAACATTGATATGATTTAGCGTACCTGATGACCCCACCATCGTGGATTAATGTTCGACCTGGTGATTATTAACCACTGCATAAATATGGTGGATGATACTTTCTCTTCCCATCGGGGACTGCACTTTTCTATGCGTGAATCCTGATTGTAACTATGAGCAGTCACGCTGGTAATGGGGTCCTCCACATCCCCAATAGGTAACACGATATAGAACCTGTGCACTATTATGTAACTGTCTTTGAAATGAGTTCCTTCCCCTAGAATCCCTGCCCCTACTAGTTGTTCCCTGAGATGGTCATGGACCTGTCTGTGTCATTGGAAATAAATGAGATGCTGCACTCGCTGCCATTGAAATCCCTGCGGCTACTGTCCTTGGCATGACTTTGTTCCCATATGGAGGTGGCCTTGAGCTCCCTCCCCTAGGAAATGTCCTAGGGACCTTCCCGTCAAATCCACGATGATGCAGAAAGGTCGACCTCATACCTCCATTCAAGTTCATGTGTTCTTCTGCATAACGTGCATTTTCCACTGCTTCTTCTACTGAAGACAGTTTCCACATCCGCACCATAGCTATGATCTTAGGGCTTAGCCCATAGACGAAGCATTATGCCTGTCGTTGGTCATTATCCATATACGAAACATATTTGACCAATTCCATAAATATGATCTCATATTCTTCTACAGTTCTGTTTCCCTATACTAAGGCATGAAACGCCCCTACCCATTGTTCCTCATAATAAGCTAGAAAATATTTCCTTCAGAACCTCTCCTCGAAAAGTTACCAAGATATTGTGTCTGGGGTAAGATGCAGTTGTCTTTCTAGGTTGCCCCACTAGTTCAAGTCATTGTCTCTTAACTAAAAAATTGCTATCTTCGCCTTTGAGTTGGGCACATAGTCCCTTAAGGAAAAACAACTTGTCATGCCTTCCAACCACAGTTCCATGCGTTCAATGGCGCGACCCCCAACAAACTTTGGAATTTTGATCTTCTGCAATTCTTAAGTGATGTCTTCAGGTGGAGGTCCTCCCCCTGAATCTCTTGACGCTTCTGGATTACTCGTTCTAGACAGTCGGGGTTCCACTTCGGTGCCTACTGGTTGTCACCCATTTAAAGTCTCATTTATAGCCTCCAATGAGTGCAGTATGGGAGCTGGTTCGGGCGATGGTGGCGGTGGTGTTGGAGGTGTTGGTGGTTCTTGCGACGATGCTCCCGTGCCTCGATTCCCATGAGTACTAACCATCCTGTATGATTTAACCTGCATCAACCAAAGTTGTTAGGGTGAGTTCAAGGACGTTTCAAATTGGTGCTACTTAAACTAGAAACAGAGTTAGGCGTAAGTTTTTCTTTACTTGTCTGTAAATAGACATTACTCTCTTTAGGGGATTGGATAGGTTAGGGATAAAGCATCTAAGCTTGATTTCTTCACCTAAGAAAACTATTGACTCCATCGCCTGTTAGTTATGTTGGCACTGTACCCCACTCGCTAATTCCTTTAACTTACCTTCCTAGTGCGCATGAAGCATCCTCCCGCTTATCTTGTTCTAAGTCCTTATACTTTGTGTTTACAACTAAATAAGGTGGCTTCCAACCTAATGCCGAAAAAATGAGTCCAAGGCCATCCTTCGATGCTTGACTCATGGGCTTTCCTTGGCGCATTGGTTTTTGGTTGTTCCTTAATGCTTGGGCGGAAGATGGTCGTGGGTTCAAAACCCATGGACCTCTAGAATTTATACTTAACCCTATTACATTCATTAATCACATGATTAATGACATAGGTTTCAAACCTACTATTAACATGATAAATTTATAATGTTAATTTACTTACGTAGTTTACCCCTAAATCATTGCGACAAATAAGTCAATTAATTTTAATTATTCTATTAAGCTTACCATATATTATTAAATTTAAACTCATATATCACTAATCTTTTAATTTAATTTAATTTAATTTAATTTATATTTATATTTAATCTTATCTTTTATTAAATTAAAGTAATTAAATTATTTACTTACTTTAAATTAAACTAAAACTCATAATTATTTAAATTTTTTAAATTAAATAATTTAAATTTACATACTAGTATTAATACTTTTAAATAAATTAATAAAACTAGAATTAATATTACTAAAAAAAAAAATTTACTTTCAATTCAGTCGAGAGTTTAATGTGCTTGATACTTAATGTGAAATGAGGCATTCACTGGCAGCCTTTAAGGTCGGGCTTCTGGCATGAGGCCCACGTGCCCGCCCCCCAGCTCTCAGTACCAAAACCATAAACTATTCCTTAACCCTAACGCTCCTTCACTTCCCCCTCTTCCCTTTGCCGCCTCTTCACTTTGCTCTTGGTGCTGGTGATAGTTTGGTCTAGTCATGGCTTTGTGTTATGTGTTGGTGTACGTGCGAGAAGGGGCTGAGAGTTTGAGTCAAGGGTTTAACAGTATGACAGACATGGTAGGTTCTTGGATGTTGTTTTTTTTTTGTTTTAATACTAAAAAAAAAAATTGTTTCCTATGTGTGCAGCACAGGAGCTGCTAGGCTTTGCATTTGCCTCACAAGAATTGAATCCTATGTCTTTGTTTTGCGTAAATATCTTTCTAGACCGCCCGGCCTCACCTTATTTTCCCAGCCATGCTCAAGCCTCAGTTGTGTTGTGTGACCAATCCATCCAGTTTTCACTCTTATTGCTCAGTTTCAATTATAATTAAGCACGCACTAATAATAATAATTGTCTCTATGCATAAAATACGTAGGCAGTATCTTCTGTGTGCTAAATAGGTTTGTTTTAGAAATAGATGCTCCAAAAGAAAGTAGTGTAGCTTGATAACGGAATCGAATTTCCCCCCGCCCTCCAGCACCATCATTCCCTGACATTATAATAAAGGAGGGTATGCCATTATCGTTGTGTCCCGGAAATGAATGGCTGCATTTCTATGAGTTAGTTTTGCCTCGAATTTGTTTATCGCACCACAGAATGCTTTATTGCCCCGACTTCAGTGGTCGGTGCTATCCGTAGGCGTAATATGCCTGAAGGGGCCATGCCTCACTCCAGTCATGTTATCTGTGTAGTCTATAAAGGTATGTGATAGTAAGCTTATGGTGATAAAGCCTAGTTGGTTGGGCATTATCAGTTGGCTCTTATTGCATGCACATAGCCGTTGTCGTTCGTAACTACGCATAGTCCTTCCTGGGGTATGGGGACATCTCTTTCGGTTATGTCGGTAATAACTTTCCTATCATCGTTTGGTGGAACTTGTAATGAATACCCTTGGGGGTGAACCTCATGCTGGGGGATAAATCATCCATCCCCTGGTCACATGCCTTCCGGTCAACAGCATCAGCAAAAGATTCAGTTCTCTCTCTGTGCCGACTTGACTTCGGTGACTTTGTTGCTAACCCGCAGTTTTTTTGGATATTTTTTTTTTCTAACCTCCAATGTAGTCATTGTATTTCCCGAGTGGATCCATTTTCCTAGTTTCATGGGCTTGTTTTAAGAAATGGGAAGTATTTGAATCCACCGAGGGCATTGAATCCAAAGACAAAATATAGACTTCGTTTTCCAGGTTCTTATTGTACCCACTAACTCTGAACTCGTCCTCATAGAAAGAGGAAGGCCATACAAAAGAATCAGTGCAGTTAATAATAATAGAAATGAACCCATTGATCTTAGGACCAGTCCACCTATAAAAAAAAATTTGTTTATGGCACCTAGCCCCAGCCCCATCCCTTTGGTTATTCGATACATTAAAACTACAGTTAATACTTCTTCAAGCCCCCCTCCCACCCCTACTACAGGGATGAGTGGAAGCATTTTAGGTCCCAACAAGACTAGAATTGAAGTGGTTCATATAGAAGGTTTGAGCAGAGATGCTGCAAGTGTGAAGATGTTGATACGGGTGCCTAAGGCAAAGAATGGGATGGTGACTCTATGAAATATATTTGATGGAAAAAAAGTTCTTAACAACACCTATCTCCTGTATCAGACTCGGTCTTGCCCCTTCATAGGTGAAGCATTCGATTGTGAATCAAATGGTAGGCCAGTTTTGGATTATATGAAATGGATATGGCAACCTCGAGACTGCAATTTTCCAAGGTAACTTCATACAGAGTTTCTTTCTGTGTTTTTCTTTTTTTTTAAATGGTCTATTTGTTTCTTTGTTAATACAGGGTTAAACATTGGCATCATAAAACATCTAGCTTGTGTTGATTGAAAATTTTGTAAGCGGTCGGTGTGGACCTCCCAAGCCATGTTAAAAATATAGGTTCTTGTTAATGATAGAGTTACAATTGAACCCTGAGCTTCAACAACTCCGAATTGAGGAAGAAAAGAAACATGGTTTGTAAGATTGTACCATGTGTAAGGTTCTTCTCGACACTTAGCGCTTTTATGACTTGTAAGCTGAATTGGAGATTTCTTTAAAGGACAACGTATAATTTATTTATTTTTACTTCTTTTTTCTTTAATATGTGTATATATTTTTGATCGCTTTTTAAATTAAAAAAAAAAAAAAAAATATTTTCATACCAAAGTTAATAAAACTTACCTCAAATCCTACATCTCTATTTTTATAT
>JZKD02S1271376.1:92635-115528 GCA_000966675.3 Picea glauca
GATCCTTGTACATTCAAATGTTAATGTCAATGTTACTTTATCGATTACACATTTAGATCATTTAGTAATGTTAATGTTACTTATGTGCTTGCGATGAAGGGATTTTTGAATTTTGGCTTAATTAGGGAATTATAACCCTTGTGTTGTGAAGAAAATTACTGGCTCATAATTCTTGTCTAGCCGAATTATAAGTTAGATCATGGAATGAATGCTAATGTCAATTTTACAAGGATTGCGTTTAATGATTTAGGATATTTCGTTGATTATAGATTAAATGTTGTTTATTGCGACCAATGATAATTATAGCGATTTCATTATTTTTATGATTTTAATTAATGACTAATTATGTTGTTAAATGTTAACCAGTTGAAGTTCAAACTTACGCATTAAGGCCGCTTGAATGATTGATTCAGATGGTACCTTGTTGACGAGTTATGATCTAAGGTTGCACTTTGGAATGACCTTAAGAATCTTAGATTGTAGTCCCTTGATTAACTACTGTCGTACTGGGTTGTAAACTTATGTGTGCTTAGTCTGCGAGTGTCAGGTGGGATGTAGACACCTCCAATTAGCCTTAGTACATATGTCTATGTGTGTGATTATTTTCTGTGTAAATAATCCAGTGTCGTATCAAGAGTCTCGGGCCCTTTAAAGGAAGGGTTTCCACTCTTGCGACACACCTGACAGAGAGTACTAGTTTCTGCCTGAGCATTCAACCAGGAGCCTATCTGACCTTCTCTCTCTCTGGAGAAGAGAACTAAGATTAAACACCCTGCTTTCTTGTGCAGAAATAGTAAAATCTACTACTATGGATTCTTCCTTCTGTGTTCATACTGTGCATAACCCAGTATGTCGTTAAATGTTTGTGTTGGGTGCCTTATGTCTATAATCGTTAATGCTTGCAGTTACTTGTTGTGCGCCTTGTGTCTTCTTGTTTTTATCATCGTGGTTGCATATTGTTAGTCATCGGGTGGTGACGTAGAGTCAAGTGTGTCTGTTCCTTTTTACATGAGTGCACACACCTTAAAAAAATAAAATTTGCACCTATTATCAGAGTTGTGTCGTAACGAGGAGCGTCGTTACATATGGTATCAGAGAAGGTTCAACCCACGACTTGGGATTCGCTACGGCTTTCGTTGTCACGATTTGATTTTATTATACTGTTGTTGATCGAGTTAAATGTGTGCATGCAGGTAATCATGGTTAGAGAATTCCACAGAGGTAGATGATGGGGTGCTCGGGGAGGAGGCGTGATGCCTCCAATAGCATCCACGCCTGAGGGGTCTAACCCCCAGGGAGGCGAGCAAGTTCTCGGACAGGAGCACATAGCAGTTGGCGATATTGTCAGGATAATGAGATCTTTTCAGCGCATGTCCAAGACACTGATCAGCCGATTGGACAAAGATGAGGCCAAGGCGTCGACACCTACTGGGGTTCTGCCACAAGCACTAGCCGTTATAGGTAGCATTCACTGTGAACTCGAGAAGGTTAAATTTCCCGAGATTTTTGATGCCCTGGATGTCACTGTCACCGAGGCATGGTTGGAGAATATGGCAATGTGCTTCACACTTCGTGATTATACCTCCAACATGAAGGTCCGCATGGCGATATTTCAGCTGAACATGGCCATTAAATATGTGTCATGGGAACTATTCGAGGAACGGTTTAGAGAGAGGTACCTTTCAGAGGAATTCATCAAGCGTCATCTCAATGAGTTCAATGCTTTAAGACAGAGAGGTCGTACGGTGCCCGAGTACGAGGCACATTTTATGGAGCTACTCTGGTATGCTCTGCACCTTAACATTGAGAATCTCAAGGTCAACCGTTTTGTGTTTGGCCTTAACGACAACCTACGTGCAAAGGTTAGGATCTTGATGCCTCAAACCTTGCATGACGTTGTCGAAAAGGCCCTCATAGCTGAGGAGGAGCTTATCAGTGGGGGTCAGACCAGGACTCCAGCGAGACCTGTAGGGTAGGGTTCATTTGGTACACTGCAACATTAGACACTAGCAAGGCATACGCCAGGATATCATGGCTTCCAGAGAGGATCCACTTTCACTACAACTAGACGACCGTCGCCTCAGCAGCGGGCACCTTATCAGAGACCACAACATTAGTAGTAGTGTCGCCCGCAACAACAGTAGTTTAGGCCTGTTCAGCAGAAAAGACCAGGTTTTTTGGCCAGTGGGCTGTCATCCTCTACTTCGAGTACCAGGACTACTAGGCCGAAGAAGGGGTGTTGGACGTGTGGGGAGCCACACTACCAACACGACTATCCTATGAAGAGGACCAGAGTGTCTGGATTAGCTGGACCCACTACCGTGGGAGATATGGGCAAGGCCCATCGGATTCATGCAGCGGTGAATCACCGCCAGGAAGAGCACCATTCGACTGTGCTCAAGATGACAGGTACTGTTGCTGACCAGACCCTTAGTATTTTGATAGACCCAGGTGCTACTGAGAGTTTCATTTCTAGTGTAGTGCTAAAAAGGATTAAGGTGAAGGCATTCAAACAGGATGAGGATAGCTTTGTAGAGATGGCTTCAGGAGCCAAACAAAAGGTTGGAGGAAAGGTTACGGGTTGCGCCCTTAACCTGGGAGAGTTTGTCATGAGGGTCAACTTGTACATCACGATCTTAGGATCTTATGACGTCGTGATTGGTATGGATTCATTGGAATCACATGAGGCAATACTCAACTGTAAGACAAAATGGTTGAGCTTGGTTGATGATGAAGGACAGAGACGTGTGATTGTAGGATGGAACTAGGGAGTTTCCCTGAGGTTTGTCTCTTCCTTACAATTACGGAAGAGTATGCGCAAGGGGTGCAAGATTTATGTGATCCTTGCGCTAAAAGAAAAGGGAGTGGCGGAAAGTCTAGAACACTTTCTGGTGGTGAAGGAGTTTGCAGACGTGTTTCCAGAGGAGTTACCTGGGATGCCGCCGAAAAGGGAATTGGAGTTTACCATAGACCTGAAATCGGGAACCGAACCGATAGCAAGAACGCCTTATCGGATGTCAACCCCGAAGTTGAAAGAGTTGAAAATGCAACTAAAGGAGTTGTTGGACCTAGGACTGATACGTCCTAGTGTGTCACCGTGGGGTGCACTAGTTATTTTCATACGAAAGAAGGACGGATCATAGAGGCTTTGCATTGACTACCGTCAACTGAACAAGGCTACGATCAAGAATCAGTATCCCTTACCAAGAATTGATGATCTGTTCGATCAAATGAAGGGTGCGATGGTGCTCTCCAATATCGATTTGCGATTAGGGTATCACCAGTTACGGATCAAGGAGGATGACGTCCCTAAGACCGCCTTTAAGATGAGATTTGGACATTACGAGTTTACTATTTTACCATTTGGACTGACAAACGCCCCAGGGGTATTCATGAGTTTGATGAACGGGGTGTTCTGCGAGTACTTGGACAAGTTCATCCGAGTATTCATTGATGATATCTTGATCTACTCTCGGACAACAGAGGATCATGAAGAGCACTTGCGCTTGGTACTACAGTGTCTACGAGAGCACAAATTGTAATGGAAGTTGTCCAAATTCTTTTTTTATCAACCGGGGATTCACTACATAGGGAATGTCATCTCCAGCGAAGGTATCATCGTGGAGCCAGCCAAGGTTGAGGCTACTATGGAATGGCCTGAGCCAACGAATGTCATAGAAGTGCATAGTTTTATGGGTTTAGTAGGATACTATCGATGGTTGTCGAGGGATTTTCGAATATAGCAAATCCGATCACGAAATTGCAGAAGAAAAATAAGAAGTTTGTTTGGACTGAGAAATGCACGGAAGCATTTCAGAGGCTTAAAGAGTTGTTGACAACAACACCGATACTAAAAGTCCCTGACATGGATGCAGACTTCTTGGTATGCACTGACGCATCCAAGGAAGGTTTAGGCGGAGTCTTGATGCAAGACGAACGAGTGATTGCTTACATTTCGAGGAAACTGAGAAGGCATGAGGAGAACTACGTGATGCACAATTTGGAGCTATTAGCCATCGTATATGCCTTGAAGGTTTGGAGACACTACCTTGTTGGACGGAAATTTGAACTAAGGATTGATCATTGTGGACTACAACACATATTTACGCAAAGTGACCTGAACGCGCGACAACGACGTTGGTCGGAATAGCTTAGCGAGTACGACTTTGAGATTACTTACATAAAGGGAACAGTGAACCGAGTGGTAGATTCTTTGAGTCGGAGACCACACATCTTTTCAATGTTGCCTCTTTAGACGAATCTACGTGAGAAGATTCTCACTTTACAGCGTGACAATGACTGGTACAAAGAAGTCGAGGATTTTATCGGACAAAACACAATGACGGCACCACGATATGAGGGATTTTCTTTTTATAGCGATGGGTTATTGAGGTCTAGAGGTTGGATTTACGTACCGCCTAACGACAAGTTGAGGATGTTGATCCTAAGCGAGGCTCATAGAGCAGTTTACATGGCTGACCCAAGAGTCACGAAGATGAGGGCATACCTTAAACCCTTATTCTTCTAGAATGGAATGAAGGCCGACATAGTCAACCTTGTGGACAGATGTCTAGAGTGTCAGCAGGTAAAGTCTGAACATAGACACCCAACAGGATTACTTCAACCACATGCCATTCCAGAATCGAAATGGGAATTTATTTCGATGGATTTTATTGTTGGATTGCCACTGACGGCAAGGAGACATGACTTGATTTTTGTACTAGTAGACACTTTGACGAAGAGTGCTCACTTTATTCCTGTGCATATGATGTATCAGGCACCTGACTTAGCAAGAGTTTTTATCAATGAGATTGTGAGGCTGCATGGTGTGCCTAAGAAGATTGTATCCGATTGAGGACCGGTGTTTACTGGACTATTTTGGACGAGTTTCCAAGAGGCCTTGGGAACCCAACTTAATTTTAGTACTACGTATCACCTAGAGACTGACGGACAGACATAACGAATGAACCAAACCTTGGAAGACATGTTGCGCATGTACGTGATGGACCAAAAAAAGCATTGGGAGTAGTTCTTGCCTCTAGTAGAGTTCGCTTACAACAACAGTTACCAAAGCACCATTAAGATGGTGCCTTTCGAGTTTCTTTATGGGCGACCATGTCGGACACCCTTGAGTTGGGATTGACTTGAGGATAGGGTCCTGGTGGGACTAGAAGCGATCCAAGAAATGGAAGAGAAAATGCAAACCATAAGACAAAGTATTAAAGAAGTGCAGGATCGACATAAGAGTTATGACGATGCACACCGGATCAACCGTAGTTACGAGGTCTGCAATCGAGTCTTCTTGCGGGTTAAACCACATAACATTTCGATCAAGTTTGGAAAGGGAGCTAAAATCTCTCCTAGGTTCGTGGGACCTTTCGAGATTGTGGAGAGAAAGGGGCCCGTGGCCTATCGAGTAGCCTTGCCTGATTCTTTGAGGCGTATGCATGATGTATTTCATGTATCTATTTTGAGACATTATATTAGTGATCCTACACACGTGATTGACATGAGTTCCTTGCAGGTATCGGATGAGGGAGCGCTCACGGCTGAGCCGGTCTGCATCTTAGATCATCGCGTTCGATAGTTACGATGTCAAACAGTAGATCAGGTCAAGGTCCAGTGGGACAGTTATAGTCCAAACTCGACGACCTGGGAGGATGCATATGATATGCGCCAGTAGTTCCCATTTTTGTTTGATAGATAGACTTATGATACTATGGTATATTTATTTCAGCATTTATACTGAGAAAATTTGGGATGAAGTTTAGACCAAGAGGGGGTGTATGTAACCTCCAGCTCTGGTGCACTGAGAAAACTTATTCTTTGAGGACACTTGCTCGCAAGTCATCTAAACTCTTATGATGTTAAAACATTTGTCCTTGATTATGATGTGTTATGATAGATGACATGATGCTTTACTACTTGATGTAGACAGGTGCTTTTCACTCAGTTTTATTGAGTGTGCAGGGTTTCTGGACCTTGAGGATGCAGAGGCATCGGTGGAACCCCCTTGGACTCCAGATTGATTCAGGGAGTGTTCTTTTGGGTTGATTTATTCACTGTGATATTTCATTGATTTGATGATATGATGTTGACATGTTCTGACGTGATTTTTGGATGATGCAGGATGATGATAACTTGCCAACCAGACTCACATATGGAGTAAAGGGGCCACACACAATTTCCAGAGAGGTTGAGGGAGAGGTGTGGACAACATCCCTACCACAACCTACTAGAACTCCTGCCGTGGCTCGAACTGTAGGTTAACGATTACCTAGTTCGAGAGGATCCACGATGTCGTGAGGGCAGACTGCGACAGTCGCTCACGATGATTCTAAGGGGCATGAAATAAGGCGGGGGCCTTATTCCTTAGAACCCTTAGTCTCCCACAAGTTCACCTGGAGGAGTGTTGACTTCAGGGGTTATATATGTCTACCAATCAGTCAAGTCGGCGAGTGGCACCCTTGGAGCACATGGTGCATCCTGAAGGGCATGTCGCGCAAAGGAAATGAATGAGGCGAGTGGCACCCTTGGAGCACATGGTGCGTCCTGAAGGGCACGTCGCATTGATGTTGATGAAGGAGACAAACCTAAATGGCCCTAAGACATTAACACCTTAAGAAATCCTTAAACAACTTCCCTAACCAAGTGTCACCCAGTTTAGAATCTAAGTCCTAAGTCTAAAACTTTTTCGGGTAAAATTTTAGTCTAACCCTAAGAAAAAGGACCCTGGAATAAAAATAACAATTTAAAAAAAAAACCACTTAGGTAATAGTTGGGTCTTCATAAAATTCTTGGGGTAAATGAAGAGAGTAAGGATTTAATTAAACAAAGGGATTAAAAAAAAAAAAAATTGCAAAGAAGAAATTAATTCCTAACTTGTGAAAGAACAAAAGATATTAAATCAATAATCAATGAAAAGATTAATTAGCGCATTTACCTTTTTGGTTTTAAAAAGAAGGGAATAATAAAAATAGGGAAACTAAGTAATAAAGGAAACATAGTAAAGGAAGGAAGGGGACATGGGGTAAAAAGCAAAGTCAACATAGTAAGGAATCTGCAATTAAGAACTTTCTAAAATGAACTAAATTTAGCAACATCATTTAAGGGAAATTTACTAAAAGCATGTAAGGGGATCTAGGAACACCTAGGAGTAAATTTAGGAGCGATTCTAGGTGGGTGAGGGAAATGAGGAATTTAATAAATTAAAGAAAATAATTACTTGAGGAAAGAGAGGGATGGACGACACTTGTGCGATGGAGGGTATTCATAATATTTTATTGAAACTTAATCAAAAATGTGATTTAGGAAAGTTGGTGGGTCTCAAAAACTCTATAAAAGAAAAGGAAGATGAGGAGGAAAGGGATCGGCTGTTAGCGTAGTGTTACGCTACAAGACTATGAATTGACTGATTTCTTGTGAGGAGTTGGGATTTTCCAGCTCGGTTAGGAGTGGTAGCTTGGCCTTGCGAGGCGAGCTGGGAAGCTAGACTACCATCCGGATAGTGTGTGGCCCCTTTGTGGTTCGGGGGGCTAAGTGGGAAGCAGAGTACCCCTAGCGATTGGCTGGGAGGTACTGGTGTAGTCTCTACGATCGACGAGTGGGAGCGACGCGGAGCAGGAGCGGCATGGAGCACGCAGACGACACACGGAGCAAGCGAAAGGGCAACGGTATGAATTGTACTTGGGTAGATTAGAATGCATTAGGAATTTATACCTGAATCTGTATGCTGAATTGTGCATAGATGTATTCTGTCTTGAGCTTGATGCCATTCGATTTTGTCTTATTACTCCTGTGATGGACTGACACTTAATTCTACTATAGCAAATGAAGAGGTGAGTATAGTAATTAAAATTGGGATTTATTGCACTAACAGGGTGAAAATAAACCAATAGCTGTAGCACTAACATTGGAATGGTGTTTTTATGATACCTCCTTGGTTTTACCAAGTTTTTCATCTCTTTTAACTTTCACTGAGATCCCTACGCGTCTGCCTTACTATATGCTGTTGTATATTTTTGGATACTGTGTTTTCGAATCTATTTTTTTTTTTAATGTAAAGTGTTACCGTCTCTAGCCTCTACTGTTATAGTTTTAATGAAATGTTATACACCAGGGTTGTGTTAAATGGCATTGCTCTCTGAAGTGATTTTATACGTTACCTTCGGGTTTTTTTCAGCAGAAATTTCGAATTTCATTCTATGTATGTAGTGGCTGAATGACCTCCCTCTGCAAATGGTCACTTGATGGAATTATACCTTACCTGGAAAACATCTTCTGGATTTCTATCTTTCAACCATAGTTTTACCCGCGTGATTTTTTCTAACGTGCAAGGGCGACTCTAGGACTTCTTTTTGACCTTTGATTCCTGCTAGACCACCCCCTTGATCCACTATTTTGAGTGTGATTGTTTTATTACAAAGATTTAAGGTGTACAAGGGTATCCATGGCTGACTGTGTGTGGGTAGACTAGTAACCGTTTAGCGTCATTCATCCTCAATCTACGCAAGTGATACTGCCCTTCGCAACAACTCGTTAGGAAATTTGATTTCGGTGACCCCAACCATTCCAGACTTAGAAAAGCCACCACAAATATCTCCTTACCATATAAATCCGAGACGTAATTATGGGTAATGGAAGCATGTTCGAATTCGCACTAATGGTTCAGCATGTTTAATTTTTCTGTTAACTAAAAAGGTTTTTTTCATCAACGAGAGTCGCTCACACTGAAATTTCACTGTACATGAATTGTTACCGGTCCCTAAGATTGGACTTCCGTTAGACCCTTTCCAGGTGATTGTTGTATCGACGTTGACTCACAATGGAGAACAGCGTCGGCTCCCTTCTGTAATTTATGATTTTGTTCTGGCAACCTTCACAAATTTTACCTGCCTCTTTTACCTCAGCTGACAGCGTGAAAGATCTTTCCAATTTACACCTTCAATGACGGCTGGATTTTGTTTCTCTGTCTTACTGTCCAAATTAAATTATGCCTCTAAATATGCCTCACTGTTGATACCGTGTCAGTGCCTTGCCCTTACGCCTAGCGTTGATCTCAAGGCCTCGTCCTTCGCCCTCTCATTCTTTTTAGGTAGTCTTTTGTCGATTCATTAAGTAGGTTAATGGTGTTGTAATAAAATTCTTATGGTTATTCCATTGGCAATTTATCTTAATAAAGTCAGCAAATGAAGGGTTAGTGATAGATACAAGAACGCAATGTAGTTTTTTGTTGCAATTTTTGTCAAAACATGAATTATGATGCTGATTCTGGTTTAAGGTGATGTTAGTACAATAAAGAAACTGCAATGCTAATGTTAGATAACCAGAATGGGTTTTGTTGATATTCCTTGTGTGAAATCTTTCATAATATAAAATGTGGTTATATAAGGCTGGATGGTTTCCTGTTGTTGAAAATTTAACCTTTCCATTTATAACCACTATATCATTAGATCAATTAGTTATTGTTAAGGTTAATGTTACTTTGTCTTTCATGCATTGGGAATTGTGGTTATATAAAGATGTAATTGTTTTTTGTTGTTGTAGATCGAACCCTTCCATTTATAGCAATTATATCATTTAGATCCTTTAGTTATGGTTACTACTAATGTTACTTTATACATTTAAGCATTTAGATCATTATGCTTTAGATCCTTGTACATTCAAATGTTAATGTCAATGTTACTTTATCGATTACACATTTAGATCATTTAGTAATGTTAATGTTACTTATGTGCTTGCGATGAAGGGATTTTTGAATTTTGCCTTAATTAGAAAATTATAACCCTTGCGTTGTGAAGACAATTACTGGCTCATAATTCTTGTCTAGCCGAATTATAAGTTAGATCATGGAATGAATGCTAATGTAAATTTTACAAGGATTGCATTTAATGATTTAGGATATTTCGTTGATTATAGATTAAATGTTCTTTATTGCGACCAATGATAATTATAGAGATTTCATTATTTTTTTGATTTTAATTAATGACTAATTATGTTGTTAAATGTTAACCAGTCAAAGTTCAGACTTATGCATTAAGGCCCCTTGAATGATTGATTCAGATGGTACCTTGTTGATGAGTTATGATCTAACATTGTGCTTTGGAATGACCTTAAGAATCTTAGATTGTAGTCCCTTGATTAACTACTGTCATACTGGGTTGTAAACTTATGTGTGCTTAGTCTGCGAGTGTCGGGCAGGATGTAGACACCTCCAAGTAGCCTTAGTATATATGTCTGTGTGTGTGATTATTTTCTGTGTAAAGAATCCAGTGCTGTATCAAGAGTCTCGGGCCCTTTAAAGGCAAGGTTTCCACTCTTGTGACACACCTGACGGAGAGTACTAGTTTTTGCCTGAGTAGTCGGCCAGGAGCCTATCTGACCTTCTCTCTGTCTGGAGCAGAGAACTAAGATTAAATGCCCTACTTTCCTGTGTTGTAATAGTAAAATCTACTACTATGGATTCTTCCTTCTGTGTTCGTACTGTGCATAACCCAATATGTCATTAAATGTTTGTGTTGGGTGCCTTATGTCTATAATCGTTAATGCTTGTAGTTACTTGTTGTGTGCCTTATGTATTCTTTTTGTTATCATCATGGTTGCATCTTGTTAGTCATTGGGTGGTGACGTAGAGTCAAGTGTCTGTGTTCCTTTTTACAGGAGCGCACACATCTTAAACAAAAAAAAAATTGCACCTATTATCAGAGTTGTGTCGTAACGAGGAGGGTCGTTACATATGGTATCAGAGCAGGTTCGACCCATCACTTGGGATTCACTATGGCTTTTGTTGTCACGATTTGATTTTATTATACTTTTGTTGATCGAGTTGAATGTGTGCGTGCAGGTAATTATGGTTAGAGAACACCACGGAGGCAGACGACGGGGTGCTCGGGGAGGAGGCGTGATGCCTCTAGTAGAGTCCATGCCTGAGGGGTCTGACCCTCAGGGAGGCGAGCAGGTTCTTGGACAGGAGCACATAGCAGTTGGCGATGTTGTTGGGATGATGGTATATTTTCAGCGCATGTTCGAGGCATTGAGTAGCCGATTGGACAGAGACGAGGCCAGGGCGTCGGCACCTGCTGGGGTTCTACCACCTGCACTAGCCGTTACAGGTAGCATTCACGATGAACTCGAGAAGGTTAAATTTCCCAAGTTCTTTGGTGCCCCGGATGGTGTCGCCGCCGAGGCATGGTTGGAGAATATGGCGATGTGCTTCGCACTTTGTGATTATACCTCCAACATGAAGGTATGCATGGCAATATTTCAACTGAAGGGGAGCGCTCTTCTATGGTGGAAGATTCTCCTGCTGCAGCTGAACATAGCCATTGAAGACGTGTCATGGGAACTGTTTGAGGAATGGTTCCAAGAGAGGTACCTTTCATAGGAATTCATCGAGTGTCAGCTCAATGAGTTCAACACTTTACGACAGGGAGGTCGTACGGTGCTTGAGTACGAGGCACGTTTTATGGAGCTACTCTGGTATGCTCCGCACCTTAACACTGACAAGCTCAAGGTCAACCGGTTCGTATTTGGCCTTAATGGCATCCTGCGTGCAAAGGTTAGGATATTGATGCCTCAAACCTTGCACACCCTGCCTCAAACCTTGCATGCCCTGATTAAACACCCTACTTTCTTGTGTAGAAATAGTAAAATCCACTACTATGGATTCTTCATTCTGTGTTCGTACTGTGCATAACCCAGTATGTCGTTAAATGTTTACGTTGGACACCTTATGTCTATAATAATTAATGCTTGCAGTTACTTGTTGTGCACCTTATGTCTTCTTGTTGTTATCATCGTGGTTGTGTCTTGTTAGTCGTCGGGTGGCGATGTAGAGTCAAGTCTGCCTGTTCCTTTTTACACGAGCGCACATACCTTAAACAAAAAAAAAATTGCACCTGTTATCAGAGTTGTGTCATAACGAGGAGGTTCGTTACACTTTATACATAACTAATTATCACATTTAGATGGTGATATGAATAAGAATCTTTTTCAATTTATTTGGCATCATTCTAGAGTCAAAAATAAGTAAATGGGCATAAGAAAAAAAAATTAGGGATCCTTCTCAAGTTGGTTCTTGATCTAAGAATTGAACCATTGACAACTTGGTAACTCTTAGAGTTGTTTCTAAGAAAGGGTGCGGGAAGGATAATAGTAGCTAGATTTGCTTTCCCACTTTTTCCAAAGATTTTGATATAGTCCTTTGAATTAAACTTTGAAAAAGAATGGAGAATGTAAGAATTCAAGTTGAGTGCAAAGAAACAATTTTAGTTCATTGTAGAATTGGTGGTGCCCATAAATGATAAAAATGGAAGCAAGAAAGTCAAAATCAATAATAATATAGAAGTGAAACAAGAATGTTCCTTCTATCCAAAAACTGGTTAAACTAAGAATATTACGATCACTATGAATGGTGAAAAATTGGAGGTGGCTCCTTCTTGGGTTTTCCATTTATAAATAGAACACTTATCTAAAAAAACATGTAATAAGAGGCATCAAGACCCTCTATTCAATGTAAAAATAAATGTAGATAAATTCAATTGTGAAGTTGGAAACTAAAAAGACTACGCTTCACAACATCTTACAAAAAATAATTTTATATGATGATCTATTTTTGGGAAGCCTTACGAGAACACCTTAGAAGAAAGTTAAGAGATTTCAAACATTGTTTTTATTAAAAAATTTATGAATTAAAATAAAAACCCTTTATCATATGATCTTATTCTTATTCAAGTATGTTAGCATTCTGTTGATTTATGACATGTAAATTCAAAATAAGGCATATTGATAACAGGTTGACCGATCATATTGATAAAAAAATATGATATTTTTCCATTTAATTTTACTTTTTCATCCTTACTTTTTCTATTATAGAAATTTTATTAAAATAATCAATATACCCAGATCTTAAGATTTCACTGGTAGATTGTTTTCTTACTTTAATATTATTCAGGTAACATAATTTATCACAACCTATATGAAAATGGAAATGATCTGTCTCTGTATTTATCTTAATCTTAGACATCATATTTAAAAAAATTTCATGTATATACATATTAACTAAACATTAAAATATAACAGAGAGTGTCTATGAAAATTGCATGCCTTTAAACATTAAAATCTAGCAGAGACTATCCATGAAATTTTGTAACGATAAAATTTTGGCCATGGGTGGCCAACCCTGTGACCAAGCCGTGGGCATGCCCACGGATTCTCCACAGTGCTGGCCACCTGTGGCCCAACCTTTAAACATTAAAATATAGCAGAGACTGTCCATGAAAACTACAACATTCTTAATCTAAGATGTCATATTTAAAAAATTATACATTTATATACATATTAACTAAACATTAAAATATAGCAGAGACTGTCCATGAAAAATACAACATTCTTAATCTTAGACATCATATTTAAAAAATTATACATGTATATACATATTAAATAAACATTAAAATATAGTAGAGAGTGTTCATGAAAATTGCATGCCTTTAAACATTAAAATTTAGCAGAGACTGTCCATGCAATTTTGTAGCGATAAAATTTTGGCCACAGGTGACCAGCCCTGTGACCAAGCCGTCGGCATGCCCATGGCTTGGCCATAGGGCTGGCCACCCATGGCCCAACATTTAAACATTAAAATATAGTAGAGGTTGTCCATGAAAACTACAAAATTGACAGGAGAAGGTTTTTCCACACAGTCTAGTCGAATTAAAGCCACAACAACCATTTTTGAGACGGGTTTTGACACTATTTTGGGGTGACTGTGACTCTAGAGAATTTGGCTGTGGGTGGCCAGCCCTATGACCAAGCCGTGGGTACGCCCATGGCCTGGCCACAAGGATGGCCACCCATGACACCCTCACAGTCCAAAAATACAAAAATTTACATTTAAACCATATATTTTAAAACCTATATGACATAAAATGTATAGAAACTTACATGTTGTTTGTCGCATCCACGCTCACAAACACAACAACGATCCCTGCACTCACGACCTCTTGATGACCCCTGCATTCATGACCTCTCGGAAACCTCAGATGCGCAACCTCCTCACACACGAGCTCATGACAATGACAACTAACGATAGCAAATGACAACAAATTTTCTACAACGTTTCAATATCGATGTGTGGTTAATATATAAACAATCTTTTGGCCGAAAGATAGTTCGGCCGAAAAAGGATTGTCGGAAAGAAAATATATGGCTGACCAAATTTGTACATTCAAATCGAGGGGGCGGTTATTGCACTGTTTGATTTGATGTTTATTTTTTCGGCCGAAAAATAGTTCGACCGAAAACAATATCTTTCGGTCGAAAAAGATTATTAGTTCGGCCGAAAAAATGTTTTTTGGAATTTTGGAAACTTGATTGTCATGAAAGTGTAACCCACCTCTGTGATTTCACCCAAGGATAGTCTCTTCGTAGTGTCTCGACGTCTTCCCAAGTAGCAGATCCTGGACTATACTTGTCCCATTGGACCTTAACTTGGTCTACCAGATGGTTTCTGAGCTGTCGGACTCTACGGTCCAATATGCGTAACGGTTCTACTGTGAGGGTTCTCACGTCCGATACCTACAATTCCTTCCAATTTAGTTTATGTGATTCATCAACAACATAATGACGTAAAACAGATACATGAAAAACATTATGAGTTTTATGCAAGTGGGGTGGCAGTACGAGACGATAGGCAATGGGTCCAATTTTCTTTTGGATTCTGAATGGTCCTATAAATCAAGGTGACAAAATTTTCCCCTTCCTGAACCATATGGTACTCTTATTAGGCCTGATATGAATGAAAACCTGGTCTCCCACCTCATAACTTCGGTCAATCCTGTGTGCATCCACCTAACTTTTCTACCGATCCTGTGCTTCCTTTAGTCTCTGCCTAATCTGAATCACCTATTCCTCCATCTCTTGAATCAATTTTGGCCCAACTGTTACTCGATCTTCTAATCTATCCCAACTCAACGACGTTCTGCATGGCCTTCCATACAGAGCTTCGTAGGGTGGCATTTCGATGGAGCTATGAAAACTGTTATTGTAGGCAAACTCTACCAGAGGTGGGTACTTCTCCCACTAGGTTTGATTATCCATGACATACATCCTGAGCATGTCTTCCATGAATTGATTTACTCTCTGAGTTTTTCCATCTGTTTCAGGATGATAAGTTTTTCTTAAGTTCAACTGAATCCCCAATGTTGACTGTAAACTTGTCCAAAACCTAGAAGTGAATCTGGAGTCCCTGTCTTAAATGATCTTCTTAGGTATCCCGTGCAAATGAATAACCTCATTTACAAACACACGTCCCACATCAGTGACATTGTAAGTGTCTCTAACTGGAATAAAATGAGCACTCTTGGTTAACTTATTCACTATCACAAGAATGGCATTGTGTCTATGAGATGTGAGAAACAACCCCACAACAAAATCCATAGAAATGACTTCCCATTTGGACATAGGAACATCATGTGGTTGTAGGAGGCCTGTCGGGTGATGTTGGTCGGCTTTCACTTGCTGACACTCTAGGCATTTGGCGACGAAATGGACTACATCACACTTCATGCCTACCCAGAAGAATAGCTTCCTCATGTCTGTGTACATCTTCTTCACACTCGGATGTGCACAATAAAGTTCTCTATGGGCTTCCTTCAGTATGAAGCTTCGAATATCCCCATTTTTAGGGATGTACATCCTTCCTCGATATCTTAATAGTCCATCTACTTCCAGACTATATCCTTCATATTTTGGATCTAATCGCCTCCCACTTTAGAGGTTTGAAGTAATCCTTAAACACCAATTGTCTGCTTGGAGTTGTGTCAACACATGTTCCCTCAGATTGACTTTTAAGGGTATCAAGGAGAAGATACATGGTCTCCTACTCAAGGCATTTGCGACCACATTTTCCTTTCCCTTGATGTATGAAATACCAAAATCGTACTCACTCATAAACTCACTCCATCACCTTTTCCTGACATTCAGATCTCTTTGAGTGAAGAGATGTTTTAAACTTTGATGGTCCGTTTTGAGCTCAAAGTTTCTCCCCACAAGATAGTGCCTCCAAAGTTTCAAAGCTAGCATTACAGCTGCCAGCTCTAAATCATGAGTCGCGTATAGCTCTTTGTGTTTCTTCAACTTCCTTGATGCATAAGCTATCACTCCTCCATCCTACATTAGCACAGCCCCCAATGCTTGCTTTGAGGCATCTGTGCAGATGGTGAAGTCCTTTTCCATATCCGGCACGCGTAGAATTGGGGCACTAGTTAGTAACCTCTTAAGCTCAATGAATGCACTATCACATTCTTTCGTCCAGTCATACCTAACCCCTTTGCACTACAAAATGGTGATGGGTTTCGCTATTTTAGAGAATCCTTCAACAAATATTTGATAATAACCTGATAGCCCCATGAAGCTTCTCACCTCATGGGAATTTTTCGGCACTGGCCATTCCATAATGGCCTTTACCTTTTCTGGGTCCACAGAGATTCCTTCACCGGAAAAGATATGACCTAAGTAGTGGATCTCTTTATGGAAGAAGGAACACTTCGAAAACTTCCCTTACAATTTGTTCTCACTAAGGCAGGACAACACTACTCGTAAGTGTTCCTCATGTTCTCTTTTGTTCTCGGAATAGATAAGGATGTCATCTAGAAAGACTTGTAAAAAACAGTCTAAGTACTTCTGGAATACACCGTTCATGAGGCTCATGAATATTGTTGGCGCATTGGTCAATCCGAAAGGTACCACGACAAACTCGTAATGTCCAAATCGAGTTTGAAAGTCGGTTTTGGGATGTTTCCTTCCTTAATCCTTAATTGATGATACCTTGATCGCAAATAAATCTTTGAGAATACCGCTCCCCCTTCATCTGATCAAAGAGGTCATCTATTCGTGGCATCGAGTACCTATTTTTCACTGTAGCATGGTTCAAGTCCCTGTAGTCTATACACAGTCGTAAGGATCCATCCTTCTTATTTACAAAAATTGTAGGTGCACCCCAAGGTGAAACATTGGGCCTTATTAGCCCCAAGTCCAGTATCTCTTTCAACTGCATTTGCAATTCACAAAGTTCCGGTGCTGTCATCCGATATGTAGTCTTGGATATTGGTTCTGCAATAGGTTTTAGCTCAATAATAAAATCAAGCTCCCTCTCAGGAGGTAACCTTGGTAACTCGTTCAGAAAAACATCCTTAAATTTCGACAATACTGGGTACTCATCCAATGAGGGTCCCTTCCTTTCATTCACTACTTCTACTACATAAAGTTGACACCCTTGCCTCAAGCATCACTTAACCTTCATAGTTGATATGAAGTGTAATGACACTTTTCTCTGTACACCCTAGATCTCTACTAGCCTTCCCTCATCGTCGACACAAAGAACCCTCTTTGTGAAACAATCTACCAAAGCTCGGTGAGCTACTAACCAATCCATTCCAATGATTAGGTCATACGCCCTGAGAGTAGTAACGTATACCTTCAAATTGGTAGTACACACTCCTAGGTCTACTATATAATTATCAATGCTAGGTCCTACCACCTATTTTTCCCCTGAAGCCATCTTGACTTGTTTAAAGTCATCATGCTTGTAAGCTGCCAACCCACTCTTTGCTAATGCAGATGGTGAAATGAAACTATCTGTCGCACCAAAATCAAATAAAATCTTAACATTGATATGATTTAGCGTATCTGATGACTCCATCATCATGGATTAATGTTCGGCGTGACGATTATTAACCATTGCGTAAATATGGTGGTTGATACTTGCTCTTCCCATTGGGGCCTTCCCTTTTCTATGCGTGAATCCTGATTGTAACTCTAGGTAGTCACGTTGGTAATGGGGTCCTATACATCCCAAATAGGTAACACGAGATAGAACCTGCGCACTATTATGTGACTGTCTCTGAAATGAGTTCCTTCCCGTGGAACCCTTGCCCCTACTAGTTGTTCCCTGAGATGGCCATGGACTTGTCTGTGTCATTGGCGATGAACGAGATGCTACACTCGCTGCCATTGAAATCCCTGTGGCTATTGTCCTTGGCATGACTCTGTTACCATATGGAGGTGGCCTTGAGCTCCCTCCCCTGGGAAATGTCCTAGGGGCCTTCCCGACGAATCCACGACGATGCAGAAAGGTCAACCTCATACCTCCATTCAAGTTCATGTGTTCTTCCACATAACGCGCATTTTCCACTACTTCTTCTACTGAAGATAGTTTCCACATCCGCACCATAGATTTGATCTTAGGGTTTAGCCCATAGACGAAGTGTTCTGCATGTCGTTGGTCATTATCCATATATGAAACATATTTGACAAATTCCATAAATCTGACCTCATATTCTTCTACATTTTTGTTTCCCTGTACTAAGGCATGAAATGCCCCTACCTGTTGTTCCTCATAATAAGATGGAAAATATTTCCTTCGGAACCTCTCCTCAAAAAGTTCCCAAGATATTGTGTCTGGGGTAAGATGCAGTTGTCTTTCTAAGTTGCCCCACCAGTTCAAGGCGCTATCTCTTAACTAAAAAATTGCTATCTTCTCCTTTGAGTTGGGCGCATAGTCCCTTAAGGAAAAACACCTTGTCATGCCTTCCAACCACGCTTCTGTGCGTTCACTGGCGCGAACACTGACAAACTTCAGAATTTTGATCTTTTGCAATTCTTGAGTGATGTCTTCAGGTGGAGGTCCTCCCCTTGAATCTCTTGACGCTTTTGGATTACCTGTTCTAGATGGTGGGGGTTCCACTTCGGTCCCTGCTAGTTGTCACCCCTTCAATGTCTCATTTATGGCCTCCAACAAGCGTAGTATGAGAGCTAGTTCGGGTGATGGTGGCAGTGGCGCTGGAGGTGTTGGCGGTGCCTGCAACGATGATCCCCTACCTCGATTCCCTCGAGTACTAACCATCCTGTATGATTTAACCTGCATCAACCAAAGTTGTCAGGGTGAGTTCAAGGACGTTTCAAATTGGCGCTACTTAAACTAGAAACAGGGTTAGGCGTAAATTTTTCTTTACTTGTCTGTAAATAGACATTACTCTCTTTAGGGGATTGGCCAGTTTAGGGCTAAAGAATATAATCTTGATTTCTTTTCCTAAGAAAAATATTGACTCCATCGCCTGGTAGTTACGCTGGCACTGTACCCCACTCGCTAATTCCTTTAACTTACCCTCCTAGCACGCATGAAGCCTCCTCCTGCTTATCTTGTTCTAAGTCCTTATACTTTGCGTTTACAACTAAATAAGGTGGCTTCCAACCTAATGTCGAAGAAATGAGTCCAAGGCCATCCTTCGATGTTTGACATGTGGGCTTTCCTTGGTGCATTGGTGTTTGGTTGTTCCTTAATGCTTGGGTGGAAGATGGTCGTGCGTTCAAAACCCATGGACCTCTAGAATTTATACTTAACCCTATAACCTTCATTAATCATATGATTAATGACATAGGTTTCAAACCTACTATTAACATGATAAATTTATAATGTTAATTTACTTACCTAGTTTACCCCTAAATCATTGCGACAAATAAGTCAATTAATTTTAATTATTCTATTAATCTTACCATATATTATTAAATTTAAACTCATATATCACTAATATTTTAATTTAATTTAATTTATATTTATATTTAATCTTATCTTTTATTAAATTAAAGTAAATAAATTATTTACTTACCTTAAATTAAACTAAAACTCATAATTATTTAAATTATTTAAATTTACATACTAGCATTAATACTTTTAAATAAATTAATAAAACTAGAATTAATATTACTAAAAAAAAAATCTTACTTTCAATTCGATCGAGAGTTTAATGTGCTTGATACTTAATGCGAAACCAGGCATTCACTGGAAACATTTAAGGTCGAGCTTCTGGCATGAGGCCCACATGCCTACCCCCCAGCTCTCAGTACCAAAACCCTAAACTACTCCTTAACCCTAACGCCCCTTCACTTATGCCTCTCCCCTCTGTCGCCTCTCCACTCTGCTCTTGGCGCTGGTGCTAGTCTGGTCTGGTCGTGGATTTGTGCTATGTGTTGGTGTAGGTGCGAGAAGGGGCCGAGATTTCAAGTCAAGGGTTTAACAATATGATGGACGCAGCAGGTGCTTGGTTGTTGTTTTTTTTTGTTTTAATAATAATTTTTTTTTTGTTTCTTGTGTGTGCAGCACAGGAGCTGCTAGGCTTTGCATTTTCCTCACAAGAATTGAATCCTATGTCTTTGTTTTACGTAAATATCTTGCTAGACCACCCGACCTCACCTTATTTTCCCAGCCATGCTCAAGCCTCAGTTGTGTTGTGTGACCAATCCATCCAGTTTTCACTCTTATTGCTCAGTTTCAATTATAATTAACCACACAATAATAATAATAATTATCTCTATGCAAAAAATACGTAGGCCGTATCTTCTGTGTACTAAATAGGTTTGTTTTAGAAATAACTTCTCCAAAAGAAAGTAGTGTAGTTTGATAACAGAATCAAATTTCCCCCCGCCCTCCAGTGCCATCATTCCCTGACATTATAAGAAAGGAGGGTATGATATTATCGCTGTGTCCCGGAAATGAATGGTTGCATTGTTATGAGTTAGTTTTTCCCCGAATTTGTTTATCGCACCATGAAATGTTTTATTGCCCCGACTTCAGTGGTCGGTGCTATCCGTAGGTGTAATATGCCTGAAGGGGGCATGCCTCACTCCAATCATGTTATTTGTGTAGTCTATAAAGGTATGTGATAGTAAGATTATGGTGATAAAGCCTAGCTGGTTGGACATTATCGGTTGGCTCTTACTGCATGCACATAGTTTTCATCGTTCATAACTGTGCATAGTCCTTCGTGGGGTATGGGGACATCTCTTTCGGGTTTGTCAGTAAGAACTTTCCTCTCATCATCTGGTGGAACTTGTAATGAAGAACCTTGGGGGTGAACCTCACGCTGGTGGCTAAATCATCTGTCCCCTGGTCGCATGCCTTCCGATCAGTAGCATCAGCAAAAGATTCCATTCTCTCTCCGTGCCGACTTGGGTTCGGTAACTTTGTTGCTAACCCACGGTTTTGTTGGATATTTTTTTTTCTAACCTCCAATGTAGTCATTGTATTTCTCGAGTGGATCCATTTTCCTCGTTTCATGGGCTTGTTTTAAGAAATGGGAAGTATTTGAATCCACTAAGGGCGTTGAATCCAAAGACAAAATATAGACTTCGTTTTCCAGGTACTGATTGTACCCACTAACTCTGAACTCGTCCTCATAGAAAGAGGAAAGCCATACAAAATAATCAGTGTAGTTAATGATAATAGAAATGAACCCATTGATCTTAGGACCAGTCCACCTGTAAAAAAAAATTCGTTTATGGCACCCAGCCCCAGCCCCATCCATTTGGTTATTCGATACATTAATACTACAGTTAATGCTTCTTCAAGCTCCCCTCCCTCCCCTACTGTAGGGATGAGTGGAAACATTTTAGGTCCAAAAAAGACCAGAATTGAAGTGGTTCATATGGAAGGTTTGAGTAGAGATGTTGCTAGTGTGAAGATGTTGACACCGGTGCCTAAGGCAAAGAATGGGATGGTGACTCTGTGCAATATATTTCATGGAAAAAAATTATTAACAAAACCTATCTCCTGTATCAGACTCGGTCTTGCCCCTTCATAGGTGAAGCATTCGATTGGGAATCAAATGGTAGGCCAGTTTTGGATTATATGAAATGGATATGGCAACCTTGAGACTACAATCTTCCAAGGTAACTTCATATAGAGTTTCTTTCTGTGTTTTTCTTTTTTTTTAAACGGTCTATTTGTTTCTTTGTTAATAAAGGGTTAAATGTTGGGATCATAAAACATCTAGCTTGTGTTGATTGAAAATTTTGTAAGCGGATGGTGTGGACCTCCCAAGCCATGTTAAAAATATAGGTTCTTGTTAATGATAGAGTTACAATTGAGCCCTAAGCTTCAACAACTCCAAATTGAGGAAGAAAAGAAACATGGTTTGTAAAACTGTACCATGTGTAAGGTTCTTCTCGACACTTGGTGCTTTGATTACTTGTACGTTGAATTGGAGATTTCTTTAAAGGCCAACATATAATTTTTTAAATTTTTTTTTTTACTTCTTTTTTCTTTAATATGTGTATATATTTTTTATCTCTTTTTAAATTAAAAAAAAAAAAAAAAAACTTCTTTTCATACCAAAGTTAATAAAACTTACCTCAAATCCTACATCTCTATTTTTATATGTTTACTAGAAATGTTATTACTTAAGCCTGGCTGAATTAACACACACACACACATATATGTATATATTTTGGTTTTTATTATTTGCCTGTTTATTTGAACTAGTGTTAAAATTCATTTAACACTCGCAATATGTATAATATTATACTATTTTCATTTTTTTTTTAAAGTGCATATTGTTTATATATATATCTATATATATAATAAAAAAAATTGTGTTCTTGTCTTGCAGGTTAGGTGGAGGTGGAGGTGGAGCTTGGCCCTTAGGCCCAGATTTCAAACTAAGGAGCTCTGATACCATGTGTAGGGACCTTACTTAATTAAATCAAAAATTTAATACATCTAAACATATAATTCCTTTCTCGTACAAAAATAATTCATTCAACATCATATAAGCATAAATATTCAGCAGAATTTAACATGTATCTACATCATGAAATAACTCAACAATCCATAAATAAAATACCTGCTTCTGATGCTAATTCTCTCTGATATGGTTGTCCCTTCCCTGCTGCCTTACCTAGCTTCATGCACTAACCAACTTTGCCCAAACCGACTAACCTCCCAGCGAGCTAGGAGCAGCCTGTCTGGCTCCCTAGCTCCAGGAAACCGAAAGGAATCTTGGCCCTCATTCCCAAAACCCCCAGCAACTTGGTGCCCCTTGAACTGGTTCCCCAAAATAGCAA
>JZKD02S1271376.1:125185-147066 GCA_000966675.3 Picea glauca
AAGAGTGGAGATTGAACAACTATTAGAAAAAACATACCCGATTCAATCCATCCAAATTCAAACTTGTTGAATCAAGTCCCCTACCAACTGTAGCTTCGTTTAACATATCTCCAAACTGTGTTTAATGGAAAGAAGAACTCGATTATTTCTATATAAACAAGGATATATATATCTAGAACTCGAAGTAAACTATCATAAAATGTATCAAAGTTTCCTTAAATAGATCACATACCAATCTATGATTCGGGTCATCATTCTGAATGACCTTCTTCCAACCATTCTGACAAAATTTGGCATACTCCAAAATTTCTTCTGCTGACATTGCATCCAAGTCTTCATCTGTTTTATCAACAAATGTGGCCTGAGAATTGGCCTCTGCTCACTGATGCTTCATGCCAACATCAACACCATAGAACATAGCTTCCAAATTTTCCTCGATTGCAGTCCTGGCCTCTTTGGCAACTTCTGATGTAGACTAAAACTCTGAAGGTGATGCAAATTCCCCTTTTGGGTGAGGTACTATAGGTTGTGGAGGCCTCGGCAATGCTCCACTTCGATATGCTCGTTTGCGATTATATGTACATCCTTTACCAGTACCATAATATTTGGATGGTAGATTGGTATAATCTGGGTGCATGTGCAAGAAAAACTCTGCAAAATAACGTCTTGCAAAATAGTGTGGAACCTCATCGTTCCACAACAATTTTCCATATGCTGCCAAAAATCTGTTATACAGATGTCTGGCAAAGTGGGGGTGCTTAAAATATTGCACCTTCAGCATTTTCCGCTTTCGAACCTTTTTGAAATTGAGTATAGAGATGACTTCTTCCTTTGAAACTCTATTTTTTACTGTATCCCATATATCAGGACCCATCACCTCTGACTTTCACCGCCTCATAAGATCGACAAAACTATCAGTGGTTGGCCCCATCTTCTGATATCCGTCCATAACGTTTTCTAGTGAATGCAAAACAATTTGCAAACTTTGTTTGCTCTCCAAAGGAAGTTCCAAGACCGCCAAATCATTTTCCAACCTCTTTTTAATACCTAAGCATCGCTCACGCATCATTTCTTCTGTATTCCCTTCGCAAGGAAGTTCATCGCCAACTTCTGAAGGATAGGTGGATGTTGGCATGTAATCTTCTGTTTCTACATAATGCAGCCTCCTACATCCACCTTCACCCTCTGCACCGACATTTGAATCTTCATTACAACCACTCTCATTGTCACCCCTTACTCTAAATTGATTTCCTACACACACATTTGAAGGTAACTTCAAGATTTGTAACATCCTGCTCTAGCGCACTAAGAAAACTTATTTTTGAGGACACTTTCTCGCAAGTGATCTGGACTTTTGTGATGTTAAACCATTTACACTTGATTATGATGCGATTGATAGACGACATGATGTTTTACTAGTTTGATTGACACAGGTGTTGCTGACTCAGCTTTATTGAGTGTGCAAGGTTTTGGACCTTGAGGATGCAGAGGCATCGATAGAACCCCTTGGACTCCGGATTGAGTCAGGAAGTGTGCTTTTGGGTTGATTTATTTACTGTGATATTTTATTTGATTCGATGATACGATGTTGACATTTCTGACATGATTGTTGATGATGCAGGCTGACAATAGTTTGCCGACCAAACTCACATATGGAGTAAAGGGGCCACACACAATTTGCAGAGAGGTTGAGGGAGAGGGGTGGATAGCAGCCCTGCCACTGCCTACTAGCACTCCCGCCATGGCTCGAACTGTAGGTTAACGATTACCTAGTTTGAGATGATCCACGATGTCGTGAGGGCAGACTGCGACAGTTTCTCATGATGATTCTAAGGGGCACGCAATAAGGCGGTGGCCTTATTCCTTAGAACCCTTAGTCTCCCACAAGTTCACCTGGTGGAGTGTTGACTCCAGGGGTTATAGATGTCTACCAATTAGTCTAGTTGGTGAGTGGCACCCTTTGAGCACATGGTGCACCCTGAAGGGAACGTCGCACAAAAGAAACTCAGTTGGCGAGTGGGACCCTTGGAGCACGTGGTGCATCCTGAAGGACACGTCGTACAAAAGAAATTCAAGAGGCGAGTGGAACCCTTGAATCATGTGGTGCATCCTGAAGGGCACATCGCAATAATGTTGGATGAAGGAGTCATCCTAAATAACCCTAAGACATCAACACCTGAATAAATCCTTAAACAATTCCCTTAACCAGGCATCGCCAGTTCAGAATTTGAGCTGTATGTAAAAAAAAAAACATAATTCACGACTATACATTAAATATTCATTACCCCTATGATTTGCAACCTCCACCTAATCCAAGGAGTTTCCTTCCTTAATTAAATACATAAAAGAATTCCTTTGTTAATTGAATTCATAAAGTAATTCCTTCCTTAATTGCATATATAAGGCCTTTCCTCATTCCCAATATTAAGCTTGATAATTTATCTTTTTAGTGAAGGTATTGTTGCTTCGCCCTAACATAATAATCAAAACTTAACCATCTCCTAACAACAATGCCATTATATTATAGCTCACAATAGCTCTGCCATTCAAATAACATTAGAATTTCATTTCCTACTAGCTAGCATTAACAATACAGGTGCTAATAATAAAATTAAACAAAAAAAACCCACTTAAGCTAATGTGAGCCTTCATAAAGTGTGTAGGGTAAAATAAATAGATTTAAGAAATTAATTCATTTAGGTGGCTGTAAATTTGAAAAGAAGAAATTAATTAGTTAACTAATGGGAGTTTAAAAGAAATATATATATATATATATATGAATTTAAAAAAATATAATGAAAAGATGCCTAGCGCATTTACCTTTTTGAGTTTTAAAAAAGAAAATAATAATAAAAAATAAAAAAATAAAAGGGGGGAAAACTTAAAAGATTTATGATTTAGGGTTTTGATTAAAAACCTAAAACAAAATGTGATTAGGTCAAAAAAAAGAGCATAAAAGAAAGGGGGATGGGGGAAAAGAAAGGGGGGGGATTTTCAGCTATTAGGTATTGTTATGCTGCGAGACTTGAGGACTGGACTGATTGTTTATAGGAGTTGGGGATTTTCTCAGCTAACTTGAGTGGTAGCTAAGCCTTGGAGGCGAGCTGGGAAGCTAGGATATTGTCTTGATTGTGTGTGGCCCCTTTGTGGCTCGGGGGGTTGAGGGGAAAGCAGAGTACCCCTAGCGTTTGGCTGGGAGGTACCGGTGAGTCCTCTACGGTCGGCAAGCAGGAGCGGCGCGGAGTAGGAGCGGCACGGAGCATAGGAGTCATTGCGGAAAGAAATAAGGAAACAATATGCACTTGTATTTCTGGAGTAGAATGCTTTAGGGCCTATGCTTGGATCTGTATTCTGATTGTAAATGAATTCAGTAGGTTAGTACCTAGTGTTATCAAGTTTTACTTCCATCTTATATTTAGCTTAACGTAATGTGCAATGCTTTCCCAAATGTGTTATATGTTGTTTTTGGGTTTTTCTTTGAAAGTTGAAGGACGTTCTGGCCACTGCCTAACCCTTGGCTGTTCCTAACTGCGACCCTTGCGCATTTAGGTGCTGAGTGTTTTGCCCTGATTAACACTCCCATTCCCAAATTACATCTCTACCCCTTTTGACCTCTAGCCTGTGGTAGTAGCTAAATCTAAGCAAACCTGCCTTAAGCGAGGGCGACCAAAATTTAGTGCCTTAGTAACTTATTCGGTACCCAAACTCACTCCATCCTTCCCGATTGGTCTATCAACTACTGCTTGATTTATCACAAAGTTTTCACCCAGCAGACTCTTCCTAGTTTCTTTTTCCTTTAAAACGGAAGGTATCTCCCAACTTGCGTAGTTTGCATTCGACGATACCCACAGGGTAGAATAAGCCTTCTTGTCCACAACGATAGCCTTTTCATTCTAGAGAGTATGCAGCGACTTCATTTTGTTGGGGTTTATCCTTTAGTTGGAACAACATTTTTCTTTTTCTCTGAACGCGCTCATGGTAGGATGTGTTAACTAGTTTAACCTATTGTTTCCATAGGTTGGGCGTTCTCTTTTTACTGTGTTATTGGTTCTGGAATAAAGGGCGCACCCTGTGCACTGCTAACCTTTAAAAGCTTACGGCCTCACCCCACCTTCGTTCAAAGGTTAATAAATGTAGGATTGGTTTGGTGATTTAACCATCTATTATGAAACTTGCATATACAGTGAATACAAAACATAATCTTTTAACAGCTACACTTTTATACTTAAAAATTTAGCACCATTTGTACATTATCACAAATATATGATTTGTGCAACAATATTTGAAATCCTGGGAATGATAACTCTTATCCCTGGTCACCATCGCTCCATGGATGGTAGACGCCTTGTCTTTTATTTTTAGAAGTTGTAACCTAGCTTGAAATGAGGTGCTGCAGCCGTCGAAGCCTCTTCGATTCAGTTAAACCCTGATGTATTCTACCCTTTCTACAGTGTCCAACCCTTACGTTTTTCCTTGCTCACCGTGTCAAGCTGCAGGTTGTTTCGCCTCTGTTCTGTGACCTGTCTACTTTTTTTTCCCCACCTCTGCTAGTCGCGCGAGGCATGGTGGTGATAGGGAGTCTCTGATCACTGCCAGTCGAGGCGTGACTCTTGCATGCGCGGTCACTGCCCCTTCAGTCTAATACGCCCCCTTCACTGGCACTAATTAATTTTAGTCACAGCGTAAAATGGTTAGCACGTGTATTGTGACCTCCAGGTAATCTTGTTTTAGTAAACACGTAAAGGCATTATCAGGAATTTAATGTTCTAACTTATGAGTTGTAGTGCATAATAATTTAATCATTAAGCAATGAATGTCAGTGTCGGAGACCTGAACGTATTTTAATTAGATTCGGTTGCAATTATTAAAATATCAAAAGAAATGTTAAATCGTTCTGAGGAACGGTTGCAGCTTAATGCAATGAAAGTTATTGACAAATATAGGAATGTATGGTGATGATCTTCGGTATGCATTTTTATAATTTAAACAGTAATGCTATTTCTGTTAAGGTAATGTTATTGCAATAATAAGCACATGAGTTGTAGGGTTAGATGAATTATCATAAATTTAATGTTTCTGATTTATGAGTTGTAGAACATAATAATTTAATCTTTAAGCAATGAAAGTAAATGGCCTACAACTGAGGTTGGGTTAAGTTTAATGGCCCAACTAGAATTTAGGCAATTATTAAACATGGTACATTAGTTTCATTTAATTTCCATGCTACCTTATTTTCATGCTAATTCAATGGTAAATAAATATAGTAGATTGTAAATGTCTTGTCATTTAATTTCCATGCCACTTTATTTCCATTGTAAATTCATTATAAATGTCTTTTAGAGTATAAGGGTGAGGATGTGGTTATGTTATGCTAAGATTAGGGTAGTACCATTGATAACATGTAAATGTAGTGATGTTGTTTTTTTAAAGTTGAAATTTATTTGATAATATGCCCTTAATTTATAATGTTGATGTTATTTTAAGTTGTAAGGTTATTATAATGATAGGTAATGAAACATGCTATAATTTAGTGTGGTTGAATTATGCACGAAGAAATTTCATTAAATTACATTGTTTGTAATGTGTAAAGGTAGTGCCTTATTGCATTACAAATGGGAATCTAAGGTTGGTGTTGCCGACTTGATCGGTAAATTGTTGACATTTAATTGTGAGTTATTGTGGAATAAGATGATGCCAATGTTAATTTATTGTGAGGTTATTGAAGTCTCGTTGTTAGTGACAACATTTAAATGTAAGGTTCTGGGAACTGAGAACAATCATTTATTATGATTTAGAAAGAGGGGGATTGAAATTAATTAAATGTACCTTAATTAAGGTTGGGATGGTAACTCGTCGATCTTAGAAGTTAAATGGAGTCTTGGGTCTGTAACTAATGTCTTGAGTCTTAGATAAATGCCCTGTCGTATAAACGATTGGTTGCTCATATATTTTTGGTTGTGCTTGGATGTGTGATTTTCTTGGTGTGGTAGGTAACTATTGTCCCTTGAGTCATATTTAGTGCCCGGTCATAATAATGGTGTTGCGGTCTGAGTCCCTGGCCTGTGCCTTCCGTAGTAGACATGGTTTCTCTTGTCTATTGTTGCATTGGGTTGTAATATTTGGTTGACTAGACTGTTGTGTCGGGCGGGATATGGACACCTCCATGTGGCCTTAGTATATAGGTCTGTGTGTGATTTTTCTGTGTAAAGAATCCAGTGTCGCATCAAGAGTCTTGGGCCCTTTAAAGGCAAGGTTTCCACTCTTGCGACACACCTGAAGGGATTACTAGTTTCTGCCTGAGCAGTCGGCCAAGAGCCTATTTGACCTTCTCTCTCTCTGGAGCAGAGAACTAAGATTAAACGCCCTACTTTCCTGTGTAGAAATAGTGAGACCTGCTACTATGGATTCTTCCCTCTGTGGTCGTACTGTGCATAACCCAGTATGTCATTGAATGTTTGCATAGTGCGCCTTATTTCCTTGGTCATTATTGTTGCAGCTACTTGTTGTGTGCCCTTGTCTTCTTGTGGTAACCTTCATGGTTGCGTCTTGTTGATTGTTGGGGGGTGACGTAGAGTCAAGTGTGTCTGTTACTTCTACATGCTCACACACCTTAACAAAAATAAATAAATAAAAAAATTTCACCTGTTAAAGAGTCGTTGTCGTAACAAGGAGGTCGTTACATATGGTATCAGAGCCAGTTTGACCCGCGACTTGGGATTCACTACAGGTTTTGTTGATAGGATTAGATTGATTATACTGTTGTTGATCGAGTTGATTGTGTGAATGCAGGTAATCATGGTTAGAGGACGCCGCGTAGGCAGACGACGGGGTGCTAGGGGAGGAGGCGTGATGCCTCCAGCAACATCGATGCCTGAGGGGTCTAACCCCCAGGGAGGCGAGCAGGTTCTCGGACAGGAGCAGATAGCCATGGGTGATGTTATTGGGATGATGAGATCCTTTTAGCGCATGTTCGAGGCTCTGATCAACCGGTTGGACAGAGACGATGGCAGGGAGCCAGCACCCCCTGAGGTTCTGTCGCGCGCACCGGCCGTTACAGGTAACATTCACTATGAACTCGAGAAGGTGAAATTTCCTAAGTTCTTTGGTACCCCGGACGACGCAGACGCCGAGGCATGGTTGGAGAATATGGTGATGTTCTTCGCACTTCGCGATTATACCTCCAACATGAAGGTCCACATGGCGGTCTTTCAACTGAAGGGGAGCACTCTTCTATGGTGGAAGACGCTCTTGCCACAGCTAAACATGGTCGTTGAAGATGTGTCATGGGAACTGTTTGAGGGATGGTTCCGAGAGAGGTACCTTTCAGAGGAATTCATTGAGCGTCATCTCAATGAGTTCAATGCATTACAACAGGGAGGTCGTACGATGCCCGAGTACGAGGCACATTTTATGGAACTGCTCTGGTATGCTCCGCACCTTAACACTGAGAAGCTCAAAGTCAACAGGTTTGTGTTTGGCCTTAACGACAGTCTGTGTGCAAAGGTTAGGATCTTGATGCCTCAAACCTTGCACGAAACTGTCCAAAAGGCCCTCATAGTAGAGGAGGAGCTTATCAGCGGGGGTCAGACCAGGACTCCAGCGAGACCCGTAGGGCAGAGTTCATTTGGTGCACCGCGACATCAGACACCAGCGAGACATCGTGGCTTCCAGAGGGGATCCACTTTTTCTACACCCCGACGATTACTGCCTCAGCAACGTACACCTTATCGAGGACCACAACACTAGCAGTAGCATCACCCGCAGCAGCAGCAGTTTAGGCCTGTTCAGCAGAACAGACCAGGGTTTCAGGCCGGTGGGCAGTGCTCTTCTACTTCGCGTACCAGGACTATGGGGCCGAAGAAGGGCTGTTGGACGTGTGGGGAGCCACACTACCAGCGTGACTATCCTGTGGAGAGGACCAGGGCATCTGGATCAGCCGGACCCACTACCGTGGGAGATATGGGCAAGGCCCATCGGATACATGCAGTAGTGAATAACCAATAGGCAGAGCACCAGTTGACTGTGCTCGATATGACAGGTACTGTCGCTAACTAGACCCTTAGTATTTTGATAGACCCAGGTGCTACTGAGAGTTTCATTTTTGGTGCGGCACTAAAAAGGATTAAGGTAAAGGCAGTCGAACAGGACGAGTTTAGCTTCATGAATATGGCTTCGGGAGCCAAACAAAAAGTTGGAGGAAAGGTTACGGGCTGTGCCCTTAACCTGGGAGAGTTTTTCACAAGGGTCAACTTGTACGTCATGATCTTAGGATCTTATGACGTCGTGATCGGTATGGATTGGTTGGAAACGCATGAGGCGATACTCAACTGGAAGACGAAACGGTTGAGCTTGGTTGATGACAAAGGAAAGAGACATGTGATTGTGTTAGCACTCTATAATTTGCCTAAGGCTGTTGAGGCAATCACAGAGGTAACCTCAAACCGCTTCGAGTCTTGGATCTAGCCCTCCAAGACTCAAAGAGGGATCTCTATTTCAAATTTAACTTGGTTTGTAAGGGATGGATTTTAGGCTAGCTATAAAAGTATAGGGTTTTGGTTTTGGTTTTTAAATGGTTAGTTTGGGACAGCAAGGAGGGCCATTGGGAAAATGGGGTCTGTGTTTTAAACAAGGTGATTTAATACTCAGATTTGGACAAAATCCTTTCACACGGCAAGGTAGCAGCAATATTGGATCGAATCAAGTTATGATGGTGTCGGTTTAAGGAAGAAAAAGGGGAGGAAAAAGCCAAGCAAAGGAGCAGCTAAGAATTCCTAAGCTGGGCTCTTTAGATGAATAACATAAAGATTATCACAAGCTGAGTGACAGAGTATCTCCTAATAAATTCTTCCTCTATAACATTCCTTCTGATAATAAGAACTGAAAACAAAATGAAAGATAACAGGAAAAAATTTTAACAGAGATAAACTCCACCAATATCACTACACAAGAATCCTGTAAAAGAAGCAGGCACATAACTGATAGATCATTAAAAATTACATAGAAATTCTCTGGTTAAAACACAGCCCATGCTCCAGCAAAGAAAATGAAAATTACAGGTCTGGACCTCTCACATAGGTCGAGCCTCTCCTATTCAGCCCAGTCGGACCCCCTATTAGTCTTTGACATTACTATAAATAATAAACAACCCCCCCATCCTATCAGTCGTCCAAGACTTTCTCTTTAACTTTTCACTCTAAGAATAGTAAACAGTTACAAAGATATCGACACTTGTAAATTTGTCTCCAATAGTAAACTAAATGAAAACTGAATTTGATGATTGTTTTCTTTGACATCTGGCATATTGGAGGAGGTTTAATGATTTGCTGGCGCATAGATTGTAACAGCCTCAAAACTGATGAATGCAACAGTCCTTGGATGCTGGAGGTTGTTGGAGACTTACTGTCAGTCGAATCTTCTTAAACAGGAATGTTTTTCCACCTGTCATGCATGAAATTAAACTGCCCCTGGTGTTTCTCATGAAATTTGAAAGAGGCTGTAATTTGTTTGAGTTCATAATTTGGTCAATTTCAAAACCTGTCATTATAGCAATATCCTGCAGTAGGGTCTTTCTCCTCTCGCCAAAACCTGGAGCTTTGATAGCAACACTTTAACACTAGTTTATAGTTCTTCTGACTTGCATTTAAGAGAAGGGAAGTTTAATGTTAGTTGCCTGTTTGATATCTCCTCCGTTACTTGCTTTATATTCTTCTTCATCTGGTTCTTAGATCATGGTAACACCCTTTGCTGTATAACTATTGCAAGTTGACCAACTGAATCGTACCCATGCTGGAAATTCAAATAGTGGATGTTTGTTTTCTTACAGCCAGGCTTTTGTTTCAGGATCACCTGGATATCCTGATCCAACATTTCTGCTTATTCCCTCAATAGTCTCATCCAATGCCCATCCTCGCAAATCATTTTCCCTGGTCACCTTAGCAACATTGCTTGCTCTGCTGACAATGGGATAAAAAATCTCAATTTTCTTAGAAACTACAAATTTAATGCTAGGAAATTTTCTTCTAGTTTTAAATCTGTATTCATCTGCATCTCCAACGGTGTCAACATAAACTTCTGAGAGTAAAACCCCCTTAGAAAAAACCGTATTGACAAGGCTCGTGGCAGCATCATGTGAAATTGTATTCAGGTTGACTTTTATCCTCTGAAGCATTTTTGTAGAAAGCTCCCTTGGATCAATTAAATCAGCAGCCCAACCCAGAGAAACGTCAGCTTTAAGACTTTCAAACAATTCTTCTCGCTTCTCCTCCTTTCCAGGTATGAGAGATTCATAAATTAAAGAAATCGTGTTGTGAGCATCTCCAGATCAACACATTTCCTGGCTTCACATCATTATGTGCATATGGAGGATCAAAGCTATGCATATGTTTCAAACCTGCACATAATTGTTTAAATATATGAAGAACTATGCCAGAAGTAAAAAATTCATTCTTTTCCTTCATGCTTTGAGCATTGTCCAGCAAAATCCCATTCAAATAAGCAGGAAAAAGCAGATAAGTTTCTTGGTTCCAAGTTCCTTCATGTGGTCCCTTCACTTCTTCAAAGCATAGATTCCATCTTCTGATAAGTGAGACGGGTCTTTAGGCCGCTTGCCAGGGTTGAGGCAGGGCTGCTCTTTAACCAAATAAATGTAATCGAACCCTCCCTCTCCAAGTTTCCTTAATATTTTGAACCTTCTTTCATTGATCCGCACATCAAAATTGGTATGCCAAGTTATATCATACACCAATAAAGCACTGACAGCCCCCCGGTAGTATGCACTTGTAATGGATCTATACCTCTCTTGGCCTGCAGTGTCCTATATCTGGGCCTTGATCATTTTCCCATCCAAGATATCACCTGCAAGAAACTTGTTAATGCACAAGTTAATGAAATACACAAAACTTTCAAGAGAGCACTCCCATTTAACAAGAAAATCATGTTTTCATTTCAATGATCCTGTTTTGTCTTTGCGGTATTGCTGATCAAGATTCTCTAAGGCAGACAATAACCCCCATATGATACTTTTTATAACACCCATCAATGCAATAACTCCAACCCATGATCCACAATAAGGCTTACACGCATCTAAAACCTATGCCACATAGCTCATCTCTTCACAATTGCTTGTTTAGGTGCTAATTGACTGATTTAAACAAGTATCTGTCTCAAAGCTGCTTTGTTTCAAAGAACCAACTGTATCTCTCACTATAGTTCAGGTCAGCTTCAAGAACTACTAATTTACCATCAATGGTCTCTGCAATAGGTTTTATCTCCAGAAGTGTACATTCTGTCTCATAGAATATACCATACATCTTTTTACTTGATTTATTGATGTGTCTCTATCAGCAAACCTGGGGGCCAGGCCTTCCACAACTTTTGCAGCATCTTCGTGATCCTAATCTGACAGCTGTTTTAAATCTTCCTCAGAATGAATATCTTCCCCTGTCTGCTCATCTAAGTTAGTGTGTTCCTCTTCCAAGGCCCATAAAGATCACTGTTCTTCCTCTTTGGTAAGATGCAAAGTAGAAATTGAGGTGGCTTTGGAAGTCTAGACTTCATCTTACTTAGCATCCTTTCAACCCTGTTAATAGGGTTTCTATTTCTATCTTGCGCACTTTCTTCCAAAACCCCCAAACAATCGTCCATTACCAATCCTCTTCTGCCACAACATTGCTGAAGCTCACGTGCCATGTTCATTATTTCATTTGAACGAATTCTTGAATTGAAACATGCAATTGCTTCCTGTAACACTTGCATTCGTTCATCTGGATTTTGTCTGGATTGCTCCACAAGTGATGTGCATTGTTGAGTAGAAAGAGACTTAGTATGTCTCTGTCCTGGGAGGATTTTGCAAATCTCTATCAAAAGATAATTGGGTCGTAAGCATGGAAGATCAGCTGAAAACTGCAAAGGAGTTTGTTTTGTATTTACAAAGTAATCATGCACCGTCACTTCCACTACTTGAGGAGGCTCTTCTTGGCTGACTATACCATGGAAAGAAATGTGCCTTTGGGGAGACATGACTGATGCCCCAGCTGGTAATCCCCAAACACTAGTACTAGTCAGCCCTCTATTAGAAGATGATGATGGGGACGTGTGATAGTAAACATCTTTCAAACTCATTTGCACAGAAAGAATCACAATACAGTTTTGCTGTTGCTGTAAGAAACGGTGCCTATCCTCGGTGTTGAGTGCTTGGAGGTTGTTTTCTTTGGTGGTTGACTTGTGTTGTTGTTGATGCAGATATGTGGCTCTTTTCAATTGACACCTTGACTCTGGTTTGAGCACCTGGCACGGGGTTTTAAAGATGCATTTTATATATTTTTTAGTTTCCTGTGGGCAATATCCCACATTCGCGTGGTTAACAGAACATTTAGCATTTAAATAAACCCACAGTTACATGCTATGTCAATGATTGAGCCTGAGGCTTGGGCTTTGGGGTTTGGAGTTGGCACTGGCATTGGCTTGTGTGTTTTCTGTTGGTGCGTGAAAAGGTCTAACTCTCGGTGTTGAGTGCACTTGAATGGATGGCCCTAGGCCAATATACCTTTTGCCAAATTTTTTATCAAAATAGTTATGTTTTGATAAACCTAACTAAACTTTGCACAAAGGCCGAGGGGCAAATTTTTGCTCATTTCACCAAAAATAAATTATAGAAACCCAACCTTACATTTGGCCCACCAAAGTAAAAAAAAATTCATTCAAACCACTTCACCAATTTTCGCCAAAATGCACTAGAACTTGCTTTGAACTTCACAAGAAGGTACTCATTGCATGCTTGGTCAGTGTCGGGCGCTTTCCACCGCCTTCGCCATGCATCGTGAGCGAACATATATGCCTGAAAATAAATAACTAATATTCAGAAGACTCATACCCTATTATATAGGGTTCTAACATAGGCTCTACCTGGGGAAGATAGCTCTGAAGGAGGTGTCTAGAATCCATGAACTCTGAATTTTTCCGACCAGCTGATCATTTGGCTGCCCCCAAACCATAAACTAAAAATAAACTTATGAAGAGACAAAAAGAAAGTTCTCATCCTGATGAGCTTATTGGCGCATTCCTACCTACCTTACTTTGCTAACAATTACTTCTTCAATCAGGTAATGAAAAAGTGCCAATAAAGCCAACCCAGTAGTTGATCCCTTGATTGGGCTTCCTCATCATGCTTGATGAAAATCAGAACTGAAATATGTACTGGCAGCTGCTGACATAATTGGTCGTTATAGAGAAAACATGTTTGAAAACTTGAGCTAACATAAAACTCCATGTAATCTGCTATAGGATCAATGAAAACATGATGCATGATATTCGTTCCTAGAGCTTTTATGACTAGTAGATCAGTTTCATCTTCAAAATCAAACCATGCATCTACAATTTCAGCCTTATACTTGAAAACATAATCATCATCAATCTGCAAATCAATAGGTAGTACGATTTCCTCTTGCTTTGGAGAAGGAAGATTTTCCAAGAACTCTTTGGGATCTATGAAATTATAGGACTGAGTTTGAGTATCCAGAAGTTCAACATCCTTTTCAAGTTTTTCAGCAACTATCTCGAGAAAAAATTTTTTACCTTTCGGAGAAAGTTTGCTTGAGTCCTGAATACAAAGCACAATTTTTAAAAAGTCTTTGTCAAAGTGAAATTCTGCTAACTCATTTCTGAATTTTTCTATAACAGCATGAGATATAGGATTTAACTCATACCCCATCATCTTGAAGCTTCATCAAGGCTCTGAAATCTGGATTCTTCAGCAGTGAAGTCACTTGCGATCTTTGAAGCTTGGGATCTTGAACAATGGAGTCGCCAGGTGAATGGTACAGCCTTCCAGTGTTTGGCTTCTGTTCACCATCAGAAGTCAAAACTGAACTTGAAGTGCAGCTCTGGATAAGTTCCCCAATGGAGTCACCAAAAATGTTAGCACTCTGTAATTTGCCTAAGGCTGCTGAGGCAATCACAGAGGTAACCTCGAACCTCTTCGAGTCTTGGATCTAGCCCTCCAAGACTCAGAGAGGGATCTCTCTTTCAAATTTAACTTGGTTTGTAAGGGATGGATTTTAGGCTAGCTATAAAAGTATAGGGTTTTGGTTTTGGTTTTTAAATGGTCAGTTTGGGACAGCAAGGAGGGCCATTGGGAAAATGGGGTCTGCGTTTTAAACAAGGTGATTTAATACTCAGATTTGGACAAAATCCTTTCACAGGGAAAGGTAGCAGAAATATTGGATCGAATCAAGTTATGATGGCATCGATTTAAGGAAGAAAAAGGGGAGGAAAAATCCAAGAAAAGGAGTAGCTAAGAATTCCTAAGCTGGGCTCTTTAGATGAATAACATAAAGATTATCACAAGCTGAGAGGCAGAGTATCTGTTGATAAATTCGGCCTCTATAACATTCCTTCTGATAATAAGAACTAAAAACAAAATGAAAGATAACAGGAAAACATTTTAACATATAGAAACTCCACCAATATCACTACACAAGAATCCTGTAAAAGAAGCAGGCACATCACTGATAGATCATTAAAAATTACATAGAAATTCTCTGGCTAAAACACAACACATGCTCCAGCAAAGAAAATGAAAATTACAGGTCTGGACGTCTCACACAACTCAAGCCTCTCCTATTCAGCCCAGTCGAATCCCCTATTAGTCTTTTTCATTACTATAAATAATAAACAAACCCCCCAACCTATCAGTCCTCCAAGACTTGCGCTTTAACTCTGCACTCTAAGAATAGTAAACAGTTACAAAGATATCGACACCTGTAAATTTGTCTCCAACAGTAAACTAAATGAAAACTGAATTTGGTGACTGTTTGCCTTGACATCTGGCATATTGGAGGAGGTTTAATGATTTTCTAGCGCATAGACTGTAACAACCTCAAAACTGATGAATGCAACAGTCCCTGGATGCTGGAGGTTGTTGGAGACTTGTTGTCAGTCGAATCTTCTTAAACAGGAATGTTTTGCCACCTGTCATGTATGAAATTAAACTGCTCCTGGTGTTTCAAATGAAATTTGAAAGAGGCTGTAATTTGTTTGAGTTCATAATTTGGTGAATTTCAAAACCTGTCATTATAGCAATATCCTGCAGTAGGGTCTTTCTGCTCTCGCCAAAACCTGGAGCTTTGATAGCAGCACTTTCACACTGGTTTATAGTTCTTCTGACTTGCATTTTAGAGAAGGGAAGTTTAATGTTAGTTGCCTTTTTTCTATCTCCTCCGTTACTTGCTTTATCTTCTTCTTCATCTGGTTCTTAGATCATGGTAACACCCTTTTCTGTATAATTATTGAAAGTTGACCAACTGAATCGTACCCATGTTGGAAATTCAAATAGTGGATGTTTGTTTTCTTATAGCCAGGCTTTTGTTTCAGGATCCCCTGGTTATCCTAAGCCAACATTTATGCTTATGCCCTCAGCAGTCTCATCCAATGCCCAGCCTCGCAAAGAATTTTCCCTGGTCACCTTAGCAACAATGCTTGCTCTACTAACAATGGGATAAAAACTGTCAGTTTTCTTAGAAACTACAAATTTAATGCCAGGAAATTTTCTTCTAGTTTTAAATCTGTATTTATCTGCATCTCCAATGGTGTCAACATAAACTTCTGAGAGTAAAACCCCCTTAGAAAAAACCATATTGACAAGGCTCGTGGCAGCATCATGTGAAATTGTATTCAAGTTGACTTTTATCCTCTGAAGCAGTTTTGTAGAAAGGTCCCTTGGATCAATTAAATTAGCAGCCCAACCCAGAGAAACGTCAACTTTAAGACTTTCAAACAATTCTTCTCGCTTCTCCTCCTTTCCAGGTATGAGAGATTCATAAATTAAAGAAACCGTGTTGTGAGCATCTCCATATCAACACATTTCCTGGCTTCACAACATTATGTACATATGGAGGATCAAAGCTATGCATATGTTTCAAGCCTGCACACAATTGTTTAAATATATGAAGAACTATGCGAGGAGTAAAAAATTCATTCTTTGCCTTCATGCTTTGAGCATTGTCCAGCAAAATCCCATTCAAATAAGCAAGAAAAAGCAGATAAGTTTCTTGGTTCCAAGTTCCTTCCTGTTGTCCCTTCACTTCTTCAAAGCATAGATTCCATCTTTTGATAAGTGAGCTGGGTCTTTAGGCCTCTTGCCAGGGTTGAGGCAGGGCTGCTCTTTAACCAAATAAATGTAAGTGAACCCTCCCTCTCTGAGTTGCCTTAATGTTTTGAACCTTCTTTCATTGATCCACACATCAAAACTGGTATGCTGAGTTATATCATACACCAATAAAGCACTGACAGCCCCCCGATAGTATGCACTTGTAATGGCTCTGTACCTCTCTTGGTCTGCAATGTCCTATATCTGGGCCTTGATCATTTTCCCATCCAAGATATCACCTGCAAGAAACTTGTTAATGCACAAGTTAATGAAATACACAAAACTTTCAAGAGAGGTCTGCCATTTAACAAGAAAATCATGTTTTCATTTCAATGATCATGTTTTGTCTTTGCGGTATTGCTGATCAAGATTCTCTAAGGCAGACAGTAACCCCCATATGATGCTTTTTATAGCACCCATCAATGCAATAACTCCAACCCATGATCCAAAATAAGGCTTACACGCATCTAAAACCCGTGTCACATAGCTCATCTCTTCATAATTGCTTGTTTACGTGCTAATTGACTGATTTAAACAAGTATCTGTCTCAAAGCTGCTTTGTTTCAAAGAACCAACTGTATCTCTCACTATAGTTCAGGTGAACTTCAACAACTACTAATTTGCCATCAATGGTCTCTGCAATAGGTTTTATCTCCAGAAGTGTACATTCTATCTCATAGAATAGACCATACATCTTTTTACTTGATTTATTGATGTGTCTCTATCAGCAAACCTGGGGGCTAGACCTTCCACAACTTTTGCAGCATCTTCGTGATCCTAATCTGACAGCTGTTCCAAATCTTCCTCAGAATCAATATCTTCCCGTGTCTTCTCATCTAAGTTAGTGTGTTCCTCTTCCAAGGCCCATAAAGATCACTTTTCTTCCTCTCTGGTAAGATGCAGAGCAGAAATTGAGGCGGCTTTGGAAGTCTAGACTTCATTTGACTTATCATCCTTTCAACCCTGTCAATAGGGTTTCTATTTCTGTCTTGGAGACTTTCTTCCAAAACCCCCAAACAGTCGGCCATTACCAATCCTTTTCTGCCACAACCTTGCTGAAGCTCACGTGCCATCTTCGTTATTTAATTTGAACGAATTCTTGAATTGAATCGTGCAATTGCCTCCTGTAACACTTGCATTTGTTCATTTGGCTTTTGTCTGGATTGCTCCACAAGTGATGTGCGTTGTTGAGTAGAAAGAGCCTTAGTATATCTCTGTCCTGGGAGAATTTTGCAAATCTCTATTGGAAGATAATTGGGTCGTAAGCATGGAAGATCAGCTGAAAACTGCAAAGGAGTTTGTTTTGTATTTACAAAGTAATCATGCACCGTCAGTTCCACTATTTGAGGAGGCTCTTCTTGGCTGCCTATACCATGGAAAGAAATGTGCCTTTGGGGAGACATGACTGATGTCCCGGCTGGTAATCCCTGAACACTGGTACTAGTCGGCCCTCTATTAGCAGATGATGATGGGGACGTGTGATAGTAAACATCCTTCAAACTCATTTGCACAGAAAGAATCACAATACGGTTTTGTTGTTGCTGTAAGAAATGGTGCCTATCCTCGGTGTTGAGTGCTTGGAGGTTTTTTTCTTTGGTGGTTGACTTGTGTTGTTGTTGATGCAGATACGTGGCTCTTTTCAATCGACACCTTGACTCTGGTTCAAGCACCTGGCACGGGGTTTTAAATCTGCGTTTTATATATTTTTTGGTTTCCTGTGGGAAATATCCCACATTCGCGTGGTGACAGAACATTTAGCGTTTAAATAAACCCACAGTTACATGCTATGTCAATGAAGTGAGCCCGAGGCTTGGGCATTGGGGTTTGGAGTTGGCACTGGAATTGGCTTGTGTGTTTGTTGTTGGTGCATGAAAAGGTCTAACTCTCGGTGTTGAGTGCGCTTGAATGGATGGTCCTAGGCCAATATTCCTTTTGCCAAAAAAAAATTCAAAATAGTTATGTTTTGATAAACCTAACTAAACTCTGCACAAAGGTCGAGGGGCAAATTTTTGCTCATTTCACCAAAAATAAATTATAGAAACCCAACCATACATTTGGCCCACCAAAGTAAAAATTTGCTCATTCAAACCACTTCACCAATTTTTACCAAAATGCACCAGAACTTGCTTTGAACTTCGCAAGCAGGAACTTATTGCATGCTTGGTCAGTGTCGAGCACTTTTTGCCGCCTTCGCCATGCGTCATGAGCGAACATATATGCCTGAAAATAAATAACTAATATACAGAAGACTAATCCCCTATTATATAGGGTTCTAACAAATTGTAGGAAGGAACCAGGGAGTTTCCCTATGGTTCGTCTCTTCCTTACAGTTAGGGAAGAGTATGCGCAAGGGGTGCAAACTTTATGCGATCCTCACGCTAAACAAGAAGAGAGTAGCGGAAGGTTTAGAACACCTTCTGGTGGTGATGGAGTTTGCGGACGTATTTCCAGAGGAGTTGCCTGGGATGCCGCCAGAAAGGGAACTGGAGTTTAACATAGACCTGAAACCGGGAACCGAACCGATTGCAAGAACGCCTTATCGGATGTTGAGCCTGGAGTTGCAAGAGTTGAAAATGCAACTGAAGGAGTTGTTGGACCTGGGACTGATACGTCCTAGTGTGTCACCATGGGGTGCACCAGTTACTTTCATACAAAAGAAGGATAGATCATGGAGGCTTTGCATTGACTACCGTCAACTGAACAAGGCTACGATCAAGAATTAGTATCCCTTACCAAGAATTGATAATTTGTTCGATCAAATGAAGGGTGTGACGGTGTTCTCCAAGATCAATTTGCAATCTGGGTATCACCAGTTACGGATCAAGGAGGATGACATCCCTAAGACCGCCTTTAAGATGATATTTGGACATTACGAGTTTATTGTTTTGCCTTTTGGACTGACAAACACCCCAGGGGTATTCATGAGTTTGATGAACGGGGTGTTCCGTGAGTACTTGGACAAGTTCGTCCAAGTATTCATTGACAATATTTTGATCTACTCTCAGACGACAGAGGAGCATGACGAGCACTTGCGCTTGGTACTACAATGTTTACGAGAACACAAATTGTATGGGAAGTTGTCCAAATGCTATTTTTACCAATCGAGGATTCACTACTTAGGGCATGTCATCTCTGGCGAAGGTATCACCATGGATCCCACCAAGGTTGAGGCTATTATGGAATGGCCTGCACCAACGAATGTTACAGAAGTGCGTAGTTTTATGGGTTTAGCAGGATACTATCGACATTTTGTCAAGGGATTTTCGAAGATAGAAAATCCGATCATGGAATTGCAAAAGAAAAACAAGAAGTTTGTTTGGACTGAGAAATGCACGGAAGCATTTTGAAGGCTTAAAGAGTTGTTGACAACAGTGTCGATACTAAAGGTCCCTGACATGGACGCAGACTTCTTGGTATGCACTGACACATCGAAGGAAGGTTTAGGTGGAGTCTTGATGCAGGACGGACGGGTGATTGCCTACATTTCGAGGAAGCTGAGAAGGCATGAGGAGAACTACGCGATGCACGATTTGGAGTTACTAGCCATCGTTTATGCCTTGAAGGTTTGGAGACACTACCTTGTTGGACAAAAATTTGAATTAAAGACTAATCATTGTGGGCTGCAACACATTTTCACGCAAGGCGACCTGAATGCGTGACAACGACGTTGGTTGGAATTAATTAGCGAGTATGACTTCGAGATTACTTGCATAAAGGGAACTGTGAACAGAGTAGTTGATGCTTTGAGTCAGAGACCACACATCTTTTCGGTGTTACCTCTTCAGACGAATCTACGTGAGAAGATTCTCACCTTACAGCGTGATGATGACTGGTACAAAGAATTCAAGGATTTTATCGGACAAAACACAATGATGGTACCACGATATGAGGGATTTTCATTTGATAGCGACGGTCTATTGAGGTTTAGAAGTTGGATTTACGTACCGCCAAGCGACGAGTTGAGGATGTTGATCCTGAGCGAGGGTCATAGAGCAGTTTACATGGCTCACCCAAGAGTTATGAAGATCAGGGCATACCTTAAACCCTTATTCTTCTGGAAGGGAATGAAGGCTGACATAGTCAACTTTGTGGCTATATGTCTCGAGTGCCAGCAGGTAAAGGCTGAACATACACACCCGGTAGGATTACTTCAACCACATGCCATTTAGGAATCGAAATGGGAAGTTATATCGATGGATTTTATTGTTGGATTGCCACTGACGGCAAGGAGACACGACTCCATTTTTGTAGTAGTAGACACTTTGACGAAGAGTTCTCACTTTATTCCTGTGTGTATGACATATCAAGCACCTAACATAGTGAGAGTTTTCATCGGTGAGATTTTGAGGCTGCATGGCATGCCTAAAAAGATTATATCTGATGGAGGATCGATGTTTACTGGATGATTTTCGACGAGTTTCCAAGAGGCCTTGGGAACCCAACTTAACTTTAGTACTACGTATCACCCAGAGAGTGACGGACAAACCTAAAGAATGAACCAAACCTTGGAAGACATGTTGCACATGTACGTGATGGACCAACAAAAACATTGGGAGGAAGTCTTGCCTCTAGTAGAGTTTTCTTATAACAACAGTTACCAGAGCACCATTAACATGGTGCCTTTCAAGTTTCTTTATGGGCAACCATGTCGGATGCCCTTGAGTTGGGATTGGCTTGAGGATAGGGTCTTGGTGGGACCAGAAGCGATCCAAGAAATGGAAGAGCAAATGCAAACCATAAGACAAAGGATTAAAGAAGCGCACAATCGACAGAAGAGTTATGTCAATGTGCACCGAGTCGACCGTAGTTACGAGGTCGGCAATAAAGTCTTCTTGTGGGTTAAACCGCATAAGAGTTTGATCAAGTTTGGAAAGGGAGATAAACTCTCTCCTAGGTTTGTGGGACCTTTCAAAATTGTGGAGAGAAAGGGGCCCGTGGCCTATCGACTAGCCTTGCCTGATTCTTTGAGGCGTATGCATGATGTTTTTCATGTATCTGTTTTGAGACATTATGTTAGTGATCCTACACACATGATTGACATGAGTTCCTTGTAGGTATCGGACGAGCTAGCACTCATGGCTGAGCTGGTCCACATCTTAGATCATCGCGTTCGACAGTTACGACGTCAAACGGTAGATCAGGTCAAGGTTCAGTGGGACAGTTATAGTCCGCACTCGACAACCTGGGAGGATGCATATGATATGCATCAACAGTTTCCATTTTTGTTTGATAGATATACTTGTGATACTGTGATACATTTATTTCTATATTTATACTGAGAAAATTTGGGACAAAGTTTAGACCAAGAGGGGGTGTATGTAACATCCCGCTCTGGTGCACTGATAAAACTTATTTTTGAGGACACTTGCTCACAAGTGATCTGGACTTTTGTGATGTTAGACCATTTATACTTGATTATGATGCGATTGACAGACGACATGATGTTTTACTAGTTTGATTGACACAGGTGCTACTGACTCAGCTTTATTGAGTGTGCAGGGTTTTGGACCTTGAGGATGCAGAGGCATCGATGGAACCCCTTGGACTCTGGATTGAGTCAGGGAGTGTGCTTTTGGGTTGATTTATTTACTGTGATACTTTATTTGATTCGATGATATGCTGTTGACATTTCTGACATGATTGTTGATGATGCAGGATGACGATAGCTTGCCGACCAGACTCACATATGGAGTAAAGGGGCTACACATGATTTGCAGAGAGGTTGAGGGAGAGGGGT
>JZKD02S1271376.1:147116-160042 GCA_000966675.3 Picea glauca
TATATATGAATTTAAAAATATATAATGAAAAGATGCCTAGCGCATTTACCTTTTTGAGTTTTCAAAAAGAAAATAATAATAAAATAAATAAATAAATAAAAGGGGGGAAAACTTAAAAGAATTATGATTTAGGGTTTTGATTAAAAACCTAAAACAAAATGTGATTAGGTCAAAAAAAAAGAGGATAAAAGAAAGGGGGATGGGGGAAAAGAAAGGGGGGGATTTTCAGCTATTAGGTATTGTTATGCTGCCAGACTTGAGGAATGGACTGATTGCTTGTAGGATTTGGGGATTTTCTCAGCTGACTTGAGTGGTAGCTCAACCTTGGAGGCAAGCTGGGAAGCTAGGCTACTGTCTGTATTGTGTGTGGCCCCTTTGCAGCTCGAGGGGCTGAGGGGGAAGCAGAGTACCCCTAGAGTTTGGCTGGGAGGTACCGGTGAGTCCTCTACGGTTGGCAAGCAGGACCGGCATGGAGTAGGAGTGGCACGGAGCACAGGAGTCATTGCGGCAAGCGATAAGGAAATGGTATGCACTTGTATTTCTGGAGTATAATGCTTTAGGTCCTATGCTTGGATCTGTATTCTGATTGTAAATGAATTCAGTAGGTTAGTACCTAGTGTTATCTTGTTTTACTTCCTTCTTATATTTATCTTAACGTAATGTGAAATGATTTCCCAAATGCATTATATGTTGTTTATGGGTTTTTCTTTGAAAGTTGAAGGACGTTCTGGCCACCGCCTAACCCTTGGTTGTTCCTAACCGCGGCCCTTGTGCCTTTAGGTGCTGAGTGTTTTGCCCTGATTAACACTCCCATTCCCAAATTACATCTCTACCCATTTTGACCTCTAGCCCGTGGTAGTAGCTAAATCTCAACGAACCTGCCTTAAGTGAGGGGGACCGAAATTTAGTGCCTCGGTACCCGAACTCACTCCATACTTCCCAATTGGTCTGTCGACTACTGCTTGATTTATCACAGAGTTTTCGCCCAACAGACTCTTCCTAGTTTCTTTTTCCTTTAAAACGGAAGGTATCTCCCAACTTGCGTAGTTTGCATTCGGCGATACCCGCAAGGTAGCGTAAGCCTTCTTGTCCACAACGATAGCCTTTTCATTCCAGAGAGTATGCAGCGACTTCATTTTGTTGGGGTTTATCCTTTAGTTGGAACAACGTTTTTCTTTTTCTCTGAACGCGCTCACGGTAGGATGTGTTAACTACTTTAACCTATTGTTTCCATAGGCTGGGCATTCTCTTTTTACTGTGTTATTGGTTCTGAAAGAAAGGGTGCACCCTGTGCAATGCTAACCTTTAAAAGCTTACTGCCTCACCCCACCTTCGTTAAAAGGTTAATAAATGTAGGATTGGTTTGGTGATTTAACCGTCTATTATGAAACTTGCGTATACAATGAATACAAAACATAATATTTGAACAACTACACTTTTATACTTAAAAATTTAGCTCCATTTGTACATTATCACAAATATATGATTTTTGCAGCAATATTTGAAACCCTGGGAATGATAACTCTTATCCCTGGCCACCATCGCTCCATGGATGGTAGACGCCTTGTCTTTTATTTTTAGAAGGTGTAACCTGGCTTGAAACAAGGTACTATAGTTGTCGAAGCCTCTTCGATTCAGCTAAACCCCGAAGTATTCTACCCTTGCTACGGTGTCCAACCCTTACGTTTTGCCTTGCTCACCGTGTCAAGTTGCAGGCTGTTTTGGCTCTGTTCTGTGACATGTCTACTTTTTTTTCCCCACCTCTGCCAGTCGCACGAGGCACGGTGGTGACAGGGAGTCTCTGATTGCTTCCAGTCGAGGCGTGACTCTTGCATGTGCAGTCGCCGCCTCTTCAGTCTGATACGCCCCCTTCACTGGCACTAATTAATTTTAGTCACAGCGTAAAACGGTTAGCACGTGTATTGTGACCTCCAGGTAATCTTGTTTTAGTAAACATGTGAAGGAATTATCAGGAATTTAATCTTCTGACTTATGAGTTGTAGTGCATAATAATTTAACCATTAAGCAATGAATGTTAGTGTCGGAGACCTGAACGTATTTTAATTAGATTCGGTTGCAATTATTAAAATATCAGAAGAAATGTTAAATCGTTCTGAAGAACGGTTGCAGCTTAATGCAATGAAAGTTATTGACAGATATAGGAATGTATGGTGATAATATTCGGTATGCATTTTTATAATTTAAACAGTAATGCTATTTCTGTTAAGGTAACGTTATTGCAATAATAAGCACATGAGTTGTAGGGTTAGATGAATTATCATAAATTTAATGTTTCTGATTTATGAGTTGTAGAACATAATAATTTAATCTTTAAGAAATGAAAGTAAATGGCCTACAACTGAGGTTGGGTTAAGTTTGATGGCCCAACTAGAATTTAGGGAATTATTAAACATGGTACATTAATTTCATTTAATTTCCATGCTACCTTATTTTCATGCTAATTCAACGGTAAATAAATATAGTAGATTGTAAATGTCTTGTCATTTAATTTCCATGCCACTTTATTTCCATGCTAAATTCATTATAAATGTCTTTTAGAGTATAAGGGTGAGGATGTGGTTATGTTATGCTAAGATTAGGGTAGTACCATTGATAACATGTAAATGTAATGATATTGTTTTTTTTAAGTTGAAATTTATTTGATAATATGCCCTTAATTTATAATGTTGATGTTATTTTAAGTTGCAAGGTTATTATAATGATAGGTAATGAAACATGTTGTAATTTAGTGTGGTTGAATTATGCACGGAGAAATTTCATTAAATTACATTGTTTGTAATGTGTAAAGGTAGTGCCTTATTGCATTACAAATGCGAATCTAAGGTTGGTGTTGACGACTTGATCGGTAAATTGTTGACATTTAATTGCGAGTTATTGTAAAATAAGATGATGCCAATGTTAATTTATTGTGAGGTTATTGAAGTCTCGTTGTTAGTGACAACAGTTAAATGTAAGGTTCTGGGAACTGAGAACAATCATTTATTATGATTCAGAAAGAGGGGGATTGAAATTAATTAAATGTACCTTAATTAAGGTTGGGATGGTAACTCATCGAGCTTAGAAGTTAAATGGAGTCTTGGGTCTGTAACTAATGTCTTGAGTCTTAGATAAATTCCCTGTCGTAAAATGATTGGTTGCTCATATAATTTTGGGTGTGCTTGGATGTGTGATTTTCTTGGTGTGTTAGGTAAATATTGTCCCTTGAGTCATATTTAGTACCCGGTCATAATAACGTTGTTGCGGTCTGAGTCCCTATCCTGTGCCTTCCATAGTAGACGTGGTTTCTCTTGTCTATTGTTGTGCTGGGTTGTAATATTTGGTTGACTGGACTATTGTGTCGGGCGGGATATGGACACCTCCATGTGGCCTTAGTATATAGGTTTGTGTGTGATTTTTCTGTGTAAATAATCCAGTGCCGTATCAAGAGTCTCGGGCCTTTTAAAGGTAGGGTTTCCACTCTTGTGACACACCTGAGAGGATTACTAGTTTCTGCCTGAGTAGTCAGCCAGGAGCCTATCTGACCTTCTCTCTCTTCGGAGCAGAGAACTAAAATTAAACGCCCTGCTTTCCTGTGCAGAAATAGTGAGACCTGCTACTATGGATTCTTCCCTCCGTGTTTGTACTGTGCATAACCGAGTATGTCGTTGAATGTTTGTGTAGTGCGCCTTATGTCCTTGGTCGTTATTGTTGCAACTACTTGTTGTGCGCCCTTGTCTTCTTGTGGTAACCTTCGTGGTTGTGTCTTGTTGGTTGTCGGGGGGAAACATAGAGTCAATTGTGTCTGTTACTTCTACACGCTCACACACCTTAACAAAAAAAAAAACAAAAAAAAAAAATTCACCTGTTAAAGAGTCGTTGTCGTAACAAGGAGGTCATTACAAGATTTAACCTCACATAAATTTAAATACAACAAAATTCAACAAAAATAAACAAAATTTAAGAAACTTACCAAAAATGTTCTTTGGTCCAGAGCTATTCCCTACATTCTCAGGAGTAAGAGTGTTGATGTGCAACCTATCCAAGAAGGTTCCATCCATAACACTGGTTTGAGTAGGTTCTACAGTTGATATATTTACAAACTCGGTTGAAAATCTCCTTTGATGAGACTGTTGGTGCTCACTCAGAGTCTCAGTTGAAGAAGGAGTTATTGTTCTTCCTTCTTGAGAATGCCTAAAGCGTTTGCGAGGAATGTTTGCATAATTTCATGTCGACATCACTCCACAATATCTATCCACAATGCAGAGTTTATCAAAAAAAATCCAAAGATGTACACCAGTTCAAGCAATTTAAAACACATAGATAAATCAATGTTTTAAACAATAAAGCCACATAGGTACTTGCTCATTAGAAGACACAAATACTGGTCATTCAACCTCGAATCAATCAACTAAAAGATAAGTAAGGGGTCCATAGACAACATGGCATTTTCTTATTCTTCACTCATAACCCATGCACAGAAAAACAACACATTTGAATCTATAGGTCTTTAAACACCGAAGTGATGACCATCAGTTCGGCTCCTGGCCATCTTCTCAGGCACAGGCTGATGTCTAAAGGGATAAGTAACAGAAGATAAAACCACAAAATTTTCACAATAATAAAAAAAACCCATATAGAAGTCATTGACATCACAAGTTGGGTTCGCCAAGGGACTGCCTTTCCACTGAGAGGTTTATCATTCACAATCCACATCAAAGAAAAATACGCAAAAACTAAACATTCATCCATGAATCAATTTGACCAAGATTTTGGAGTCTTAGATTGCCTAACTAATGTTGAGGTGTGTGTGAGCCCATTCTTAATATTACCTTCATGCTCTTTAATCCTTATTTGAAATGATCACCCATTTTCCCTGATGTAGTTTTTTCCACAAGTGCATTCTACCTTATAGACCAATTATACTAACATTGGTCCATGGTATCCTTCACTGATATCATCTTTTATCTAATGGATTCAAGGGGTTTAAAAGTGGCAATGATATCCTTATTTATTAGAACCTTAGTGACCATATTGGTGACCCCTTTGATGTAGGGAAGGTTTTGCATGAACATGGATTATATGCCACTGCTTTAAACTTCCCATTAGCATTGTTTAAATGGATTTTTTATAATAATCCCTTTATTGTCATGTTAATTGGGATATAATTGAAATAAATACATAATTTTGAAATATTTTATGGTGACCTAAAGTTACATAGAATCAAGCAGTAAAGACCCTTGAGAGGGCCTCCATTATATGATTGTGGTTCTTGGTATAGGACCAAGGAGTTAAACCCCCTACATAAGTTTGGGGCCTCTAGACATGGTCCTGGGTACCCAAGCCTAGGGCATAGGTTGATCCTTAGTCTTGGACCTTGGTGGATAAAACCCCAAAAAACGTTTTGAGGCAAATTGATCACATATGCAATGATGATAAAGTAATAAGATCACCATGAAAATGAATGAACGAGTATTGCCACCTTGTAAACCCTCCTTAAGCCTCTCCTGCCCTTGTTTGTGTGATTTGGGGTTTTATGTTGTTTTGTCTTAAGGGTTAATTAAAGTTTAAATTAAATGTTTATTATATCATGTTTAAATTATTTAATTTAAACATGTTATATTAATTATTTTAATTTAATTTAAATTTTTAATACCCTAACCTAAAGTATAAATAGAACCCCTCCTACCCCTCACATTGCATAATTTTATTTTCTCTCTAGAGTGAGCAGATCCTCTCCTTGCTACGACCTTCTTGATTTTCTGTTGGAGTCTCCTTGCTGCGATCCTCTAGATTTTTTGTTGGAACCTCATTGTTCCAGCCCTCCTGATTTTTTCTATTGGAGTCTTCCTTGTTGCGGCCCTCTATCTTTTATTGTTTTAGAGGGTGTTGGAACTATTGCAGCTTTCCTATGTGGGGTTAATGTGCATCGTCCCTATAATGTGTGCTAACTATACTAACTCCTACACAAATATTTGTATAAACTACCAAGAAGCCACCGATAGCATATTGGTAGACACCATATGATCAATGAAATCCTTTGCATTTTGGACATTAGTGACAGAGAAAATGGAGGCAAGAATAAGTTGGTATTTCTCTACTTGTTTCCTAGGACCAATAATGATGGCTAGGGATGCAGGAGCATCTCTCCATGCTAGCCAGCCAGCCACGTCAGCGTGCACGCATTCAAAGGTTGAAGAGAGGCATAGCCCCATTTGAAATTTGAAATGAATGTAATTTAAATGCTTAGGATGGTGAGCCATGAAATCTGTGCCTTTGTGCAGGCATTAGATAGGATCGGCTTTAATGCTAGGTCGGCTGAGATCTAGATCCAGGCGTTGGACTAGACAGTCATTGATTGTAATTTATTAGAGTGGGTGAACTTGGAGGGAAGAGCTTAATGAGCCCCTCAGGTAAAAGATATTTTGAGATCTCATTTTGGGGGAGATAGATGGTAGAGAAGGGAAGAGCCAAAGAGATCTCAAGGAACACCTTGTAATTACAGGCAATTTCCATTAATATAAACAGAGCAGTTTTTCCTGCATTTATTCTGTCTTATATGCAAGTCTGTGTGTGTTCTTTGTATATGCTATGAATGTATGTTATGTGGATGCATTATGCAGGAGTTCGTTTGATTTTAGGTTGAAGGTCTTTGAGGTTTCACACCAGGAGGGTGTGACAGAACACTGAGGGTTCTGATAGCCGTGCACAGAGGATGCACTTCTGAACTCTGCGGAGTTAGACAAAGATGTGCTGAGGCACAGGAACTGAAGTCAACAGCTCAGAGGAAGAAGACCTAAAGGTTATTGAATACCTTGGAGGCTAGGCTATGTGGGAGAAGACATAGTTGCAGATAGATTCTGCTGTGAATTCTGTAGAGCTCTTCCAAGTGGGCATCGAGCATATGCACAGTGGTGCTAAAGAAGAACTCCGTTGAGAGTTTGAAGGAGAAAGAAGAATCACTGAGGATTCTGTGAGAAGCTCTGCCAGGTGGGCATTGAGCGAGTGCAAGGAGTGCACAGAGGAAGGAACTCCATCGTGAGTTCAGACAGAAGGAACCAAAATCACTGAGGATTCTATAGAGCTCTGCCAGGAGAGAATTGAGCAGGTGCATAGAGGCAGAGGATATAGGAGACAGAACTGCTAACCGATCTGTGGAAGAGATACGCTCCCAGGAGGGCATCAAGTTAGTGTGCAGGCAAGCACTGAAGAGGAAAGAACCCTTTGAGTTCTATGTTGTGAAGGGAGATTCCACTAAAGGACCTCCACTGGGTTGCTGAATACCCAGAAGTACTCAGGAATAGGCTTGAGCAGAAGGATAGCCAGGAGGGCATCCATTTCATTCTCCAGATGTGGGATAAAAAGAGCCAAATTTCCCAAGGGTTCTGAGGTTGCTGGAGCGGACGATGAAGCTCAGAAGGGATAGCACCAATGTGTGCATGAGAAGACTCTGCAGGAGTGCGCAGGGTTGAAAGACTTCAACACTTAGACAAGGTTGAAGATTTGCCGCAAGGAGTGCGTGCAAAGTTCTTTCTAAGGATTTGAGAATCGTAAGGAAGCTCAGGAGGAGTAGACCTTCGAATTCATCGAAGGATAAACGCAGGGGAAGCTGCTGTTGAAATATTGAGGGAAGCATCACAGGTTGGTGAGTAGGCGAACGAGTCTCGTGGAAGAGACACTTCTTCATTTCGTGGATTGCATAAGGAAGAACGGATGGTCAAAATCCTCTGAGGAGATTTCACGAAGTTCTGAGGGTCGTTGGATCTTGCAGAGGTGCAAGGAGATTATGACGCAAATGTATGAAGGTTCTAAGCTCAGGAGGGGCTGAGTCGTTGGTTCAAGTCAGTTAGGGGTTGGATTACTCGCGAGATCAACTCTCGGGATCTCGTGAGAAAAGTGTCCAAGACTTGGTAACGAGAATCGTGATATTGCGATATGTGATATCTCGACGGTTGCATAGATAGTGTGGGCCATAAGGAGTCAGAGAAGCGGGGTAAAGGTGGCATGAAGTCATCGGGACCTCGTCGTGAGAAGTTCTGAATAATGGGTGTTAGAATTCGCGATCCCGCGAAGTCCGAAGTCCCAATGAGATAAGGGACCATTGAAAAGTCAACTCACACGCGCATCGGTGTTTCGGTGCATCAGGTTTTGGGGGTTGGAAAATCGAGTGCTTTATATCACGAGTTGCGAAGTCGTGATAGAGCCGAAGTCCCGATAGAGGAAAGAGGAAGTGAGCGTTGACTGACATATCAGGTCTCAGGGATTCGAGATCCCAACGAGCAACCGAGAACTTGCGAAGTCGCGAGTTCCGATTTCCTGATAAGCGAACAAAGGGAAGTCGCGCAAAAGAGAATCTGTGGGTGCAGATTTCCCGATAGGGAAATAGAAGAACCTTGGATTTCTTTAGGCCGAGCAGAAGAAGAAGATCCTGTGAGAGTGGATGTGCCCCGGGTGGTGCGCTGGTCATCAAGTGGTATCAAAGCGGGACTTTGTTTTTATATTTCAAGTAGAGGAGAGAAGGAAGAAGATACAGTTGTTGAGGACTCTGTGACAATTGTTTGTAGGAAGGCATCAATCAAGAAGACAGTCAACAGGACTGTAGGATGAAGCTGGAGCACTCAGGGATGTAGAATGATAGCAACAGGTTTGCTAGGAAGGCAGGCAGGAACAATAGCATGGCTACTGATGGCCATAAGCATGCTGAAAAGAAGAGTCCAAAACTGATGAGCGCAGCAGAAATGGATAAAGAGCTCACTGACATAAAATGAGAGATGGAGGAGCTCGAATTAAAGATGCAGAAGGATAAGAAGTCGAGATGGGTGTATGAGTGGCCCATGAAGACACCAAAAATGAAGTGGCCAGTCCGGGAAATGATGGTCATAAGTCGGCGTAGGCTGTTAAAGGAATGGTTGAGGTATGTTGAAAACCTCGAGGCCACCGAGGAGGAAGAAATGGTTTACATCTGTGAACCAGAGATTGGAGACATTCTCGGTGAGGAGAATGATCAGAGATCACTGCGTTATCTCGAAGACAGCTAGGAGGGTAGCGGAAGCATCTTAAACTACCAAGTGGGCAAAGATGAAAATGCGAGACTAGCTGAAAGTCTCATGGACTCGGAGGAGAGTTCAATTCAGTAAGGAGTGATGATGAATATGGGATCGGTTGATCTAATAGTCTGCCAAGAGGGCAGTAGGGACATTCCACATTGCCAGGTGGGCAAGGATGAGCAGATGAATTTGGATAAGCCAGAGGAGCTGACAGAGAAGATGAGACTGTCTGATGGTCTCATAAATTTGGAGATGGAAAGGGATCAACAGGTGTAGCTAATAGAGGAGGAATATCAGAATGATCTTCTGATGATTGGGGGAATTGGGATATTCCTACCAAGTGCCTAGGAGGAGGCAGAAATTTGTGTTGCAGGTGCAGAAACAACAGCAGAACAGTCACAACTGATGATGACTATCGAAGAAGAAGAATTGGAGCAGACTTTGGAAGTTGCCCAAGAAGAAGAAGAGAAGAATGAGCATTCTGAGGAATGGCTCAATGATTTCAGCCAGCAAGCTGAGAGAGTTGTAGAATTGGAGCTGATAGCAGAAGAAGAAGCAGAAGCAGAAAGAGAAAGCGAGCATTCTGAGGAGTGTCTGAGCATATTCAGCCAGGGAGCTGAAAAGAAAGAATCTGTAGCGATGAAGCTAGCAACAAAAGAAGCTGAGGAACGAGCATATAGAATTATCACTCCATGGGAGATCGAGCTGGATATGCTGGAGGATTGGTTGAACAATCCAGAGCCAACAAGAGAACTGACAGAAATTGAGCTGTCAGAAAAGGTGACTGAATAGAAAGTCAGTCAGAGGGAGACTACAGAGATGAAGTCTGCAGTAGAGTGGCAACTTGAGGCCACATATGAAGATGAAGATGAAGATGAAGAAGATGGCATGGGAGATCATAGCGATCTGCCCAATTGCAGAAAATTTTTGCAGCTGAGGAGACTGCAACAATAGAGCCAGCCACTGGAGCAGCTAGACAAAGTAATAGAAGAGATCAAAAGGCTGATGTTGGTGTCAGTAGACACTGCCAGTAGGGAAAGGCTGGGAAGAAGAGTAACGGAAGCAGCAACAGTGCAGAAGCAACAACAACAGTAGATTGGAGTGGATGGAAAGCTCCAAAGACTTATTTGGGATCCAGAAGGATTTCCAATAGCTTTGAAAGGAAGCGCATGAGCATGAGCTCATGAATTTTGCAGTTGAGGAGTATGATGCAGAAGCATCTCTCCACGCCAGCCAACCAACCACGTCAGCACGCACACATTCAAAAGTTGAAGAGAGGCTTAGCCTCATTTGAAATTTGAAATGAATGTAATTTAAATGCTTAGGTTGGTGAGCCATGAAAGTCGTGCCTTTGTGTAAGCATTAGATAGGATCGGATTTAATGCTAGGTCGGCTGAGATCTATATCCAGGTGCTGGACTAGATAGTCATTGATTGTAATTTATTAGAGTAGGTGAACCTGGAGGGAAGAGCTTAATGAGCCCCTTAGGTAAAAGATATTTTGAGATCTCATTTTGGGGGAGATAGATGGTAGAGAAGGGAAGAGCCAGAAGAGCCAGGCAATTTCCATTAATATAAATAGAGCAGTTTTTCCTGCATTTATTCTATCTTATGTGCATGTCTGTGTGTGTTCTTTGTATATGTTGTAAAGGTATGTTATGTGGATGCATTCTACAGAAGTTCGTTTTATTTCAGGTTGAAGGTCTTTGAGGTTTCACACCAGGAGGGTGTGACAGAACGTTGAGGGTTCTGATAGCTGTGCATAGAGGATGCACTTCTGAACTTTGTGGAGTCAGACAAAGACGTGCTGAGGCACAGGAATTGAAGTCAACAGCTCAGAGGAAGAAGACCTCAAGGTTACTGAATACCTTGGAGGCAGGGCTATGTGGGAGAAGACATAGTTGCAGATAGATTCTCCTGTGAATTCTGTAGAGCTCTTCCAAGTGGGTATCGAGCATATGCACAGTGGTGCTGAAGAAGAACTCTGCTGAGAGTTTGAAGGAGAAAGCAGAATCACTGAGGATTTTTTGAGAAGCTCTGCCAGGTGGGAATTGAGCCAGTGCAAGGAGTGCACAAAGGAAGGAACTCCATCGTGAGTTCAGACAGAAGGAGCCAGAATCACTGAGGATTCTGTAGAGCTCTGCCAGGAGAGCATTGAGCAGGTGAATAGAGGCACATGATATAGGAGACAAAACTGCTAACCAATATGTGGAAGAGATACTCTGCCAGGAGGGCATCGAGTCAGTGTGCAGGAAAGCACAGAAGAGGAAATAACTCTTTGAGTTTTTTGTTGTGAAGGGAGAGTCTACTAAAGGACCTCCAATAGGTTGTTGAATACCCATAAGTACTCAGGAAGAGGCTTGAGCAGAAGGATAGCCAGGAGGGCATCCATTTCATTCTCCAGATGTGGGAGGAAAAGAGCCAAATTTCCCAAGGGGTCTGAGGTTGCTGGAGCAGATGACAAAGCTCAAAAGGGATAGCATCAGTGTGTGCATGAGAAGACTCTGCAGAAGTGCACATGGTCGAAAGACTTCAACACTTAGACAAGGTTCAAGATTTTCCGCAAGGAGTGCGTGCAAAGTTCTTTCTAAGGATTTGAGAATCGTAAGGAAGCTCAGGAGGAGTAGACCTTTGAATTCATTGAAGGATAAGTGTAGGGAAAGCTACTGTTGAAATCTCGGGGGAAGCGTCGCAGGTTGGTGAGCAGGCGAACGAGTCTCGTGGAAGAGACACTTCTTCATTTCATGGATTGCATAAGGAAGAACGGATGGTCGAAATCCTCCGAGGAGATTTCGCGATGTTCTGAGGGCCGTTGGATCTTGCGGAGGTGCAAGGAGATTACGCCGTGAATGTATGAAGGTTATAAGCTCAGGAGGGGCTGATCCATTGGTTCAAGTCAGTTAGGGGCTGGATTACTCGCGAGATCGACTATGAGGATCTCATGAGAAAAGTGTCCAAGACTTGGTAACGGGAATCGCGATATTGCGATACGCGATATCTCAATGGTTACGTAGACATTGTGGGCCACAGGGAGTCAGAGAAGTGGAGTACAGGTGGAACGAAGTCATTGGGACCTCGCCATGAGAAGTTGCTAATATTGGGTGTTAGGATTCGTGATCCCGCGAAGTCCGAAGTCCCAACAAGATAAGGGACCATTGAAAAGTCAACTCATGCGCGCATCGGTGTTTCGACACATCGGGTATTGGGGGTTGGAAAACCAAGTGCTTGATATCGTGAGTTGCGAAGTCGTGATATTGTCGAAGTCCTGATAGAGGAAAGAGGAAGTCATCGTTGACTAACATATCAGGTCTTGAGGATTCCAGAGCCTAGCGAGCAACCGAGAACTTGCGAAGTCGCGAGTTTTGATTTCCCGATAAGCGAACAAAGGGAAGTCATGCAGAAGAGAATCTGTGGGTGCAGATTTCCTGATAGGAAAATAGAAGAACCTTGGAGTTCTTTAGGCTGAGCAGAAGAATAAGATCCTATGAGAGCGGGCGTGCCCCAGGTGGCGCGCTGGTCATCAGCTAGTAGGAAAGGAATATGGCATGTAATATTATATCCTAGCACTTTTGTAGGAGACAATGCCTAGGTAGAATTTGATGAGATTTATTAGTAAGAAAAGGAGAAGTATCCTTCTTATGATCCCAATTCATATATCCTATGACAGTGACATTTTCTAGAGTATTCAACAGATTCAAAGATTTTTTTTTCTAAAATACACAATCTTCATTATACGTTTGATGCCATTTTGGAGGAGCAAGACCAGATCTTTCTAAGTGAGTGGTAGTGACCATTAGTTATGGGCCCATGCTAGTGTCTACATCAATAATACATAATTTTTTCCCCTAATTGAATTTCCATAGGATTTACAATGTAATTCCTC
>JZKD02S1271377.1:0-12144 GCA_000966675.3 Picea glauca
TTTGGGTCAAAGTCAAAGGTTGACTTTTGGTCAAAATTGATTTTGTAGTCAAAGTTGAAATTTCAGAGTTTCTAGCTTGTTCTAATCATTGAACCTTTTTGATTCAGCTTCTAACATCTTATTGTCAAGATGGTGTCTAGTTTCATATTAGAAGACAAGTTGAACAATGCAACAAATATCAAGGGTATGCACTTGTATATGATTTTCATGTTCTATCATCCAACAAAGCATGAGTGTGTTTTGTAGGGAATGTACAAGAGACATGTCCAAGAACTAATCTTGGATTCAATACATTCAGAGGAACAAGCAATTGAGGCTCCAGGTTCTAGGTTTGATTGATCAAAATTGTTAAGTTTCAATTTGCACATATCAAGTTTGATAGTTGCCACAATACAAGTAAACACTATAGTTGTGAAAACAATCTTTGAAAGGTTCTATTGTTGCTAGGTATACTTGGTCGCATTGATATAGATGCTTATTGCACTTGTTTGATGAACTAACATCTCCTCTAGGAGATATTTCTTGTTTTTCTCCCAGGCAGGTCACCTTGGTAATTCTATGATCCTTGTTACCATAGATATGTTCTTATGAAAATGTTATTGGAAATACTTTTTCTCTTGTTTTTGTTCCACGCAGGTCACAGACGATAGCTCTGAGAAGGATCTAGAGTGATAGTTGTAAAACATGGAGTAGATGACTCCATCAAGTGGTGAGGTAGGTGATCTCACCAAGTACCAATTATAAAGGACGTGTGTAAAGCAAAAGAAGTTTTGGACATCGTTCACTCAGATGTGTGTGGACCAATGCCAACCTTCTCACTAAGCGGGAGAGTACACCTCAGATGATTTCAAGACATTCTACAGAGAGGTCGGGATTAGGAGGAAGCTCATTGCTCCCTACAATCCTCAGTAGAATGGTGTAGTAGAAAGAAAGAATTAAGCCATTGAAGAATCTATCAAGGCAATGATGAATGACCAGAATCTATCCATGGTTCTATGGGGAGAAGCAACGATGACAACCATATATGTTCAGAATAGAAGTTCTCATCATATATTGAAGAACATGACTCCAGAAGAAGCTTTCTCCGGAAAAGAAGCCAAGTGTTGAACACTTGAGGATCTTTGGTTGTTAATCAAGAAGAAAGAATGGAAGGAAGCTATGATGGAAGAATATCAATCCATCATGATGTATGGAAAATTGTGCCTAGATTTTAAGGAAAGTCTGTAGTCACTTCAAAATGGGTTTACAAGATAAAACATGCAGTGGATGAAAGTATCAATAAATAAAAGGTAAGATTCATGGCTAGAGGGTTCTCCTAGCATGAGGGAGAAGACTATGATGAGACGTTTGCTCCAATTGCCAAATATACCTCTGTCAGAGCCATCATGTCTCTTGTGGCATCCATGGGTTGGAGTTTACGTCAGATGGATGTAAAGACCGCCTTTCTCAATGGAGTAATTGAGGAAGAAGTATACATAGAACAACCTCAAGGTGTTAAGGTGCAAAGCCTTTCATTATTCAGTGTAAGAGGGAGTTAGCCTCTAAATTCGATATGAAGGATCTTGGTCTCATGCATTATTATTTGGGACTAGAAGAATAGCATAAGCATGGTGAAATCTTCCTGTGGCAAGGGAAGTATGTTGTAAATATCCTTCAAGAAGTTTGGGATGATGGATTGCAAATCCATGGCAACTCCCATGGTGACATATATGAGGAAGTTGAGCGACACTGATTCTTTGGCTCATTGATGTATTTGGTGAACACTCGGCCAGACATTTGCTTTGCTATGAACACGTTGAGCCAGTTTCAGGTGGAACCTAGACATGAGCATTGGATAGTTGCAAAGCATATTTTGAGATATCTTCATGGGACGCTAAACTATGGTTTCTGATATGCCTTAAACAATGATGTACAATTGCATGGATTTACTGATTCAAATTGGGTAGGTAGTGCAGATGACAGAAATAGTACTTTTGGTATATGTTTCAGTTGGGGCTCTGTTATGATGTTATGGGCTAGCAGGAAACAAAAATATGTTGCACTCGACACTACATAAGCAAAGTATATTGCAACTTGTGATGCTTGTATGGAAGCAGTATGGCTCCGTAAACTGGTTTCTAGACTATTTGATCAGGTGTTGGATTCGACTGTGATATATTGTGATAATCAGAGCAGTGTGAAGCTCTTAGAGAACCTGGTGTTCCATGACATGTCGAATCACATTGAGATCAAGTACTACTTTCTCCGTGATAAATTCCAGAGGGGAAAACTGATTCTCTAGTATATCTCCACTGATGAGCAGACAATTGATATTTTGACAAAGCCTCTATCCAAGATAAAGTTTGCATACTTAAGGGACAAGCTGGGACTTGTGGAGATTGTTCCCTTGGTTGAGAGGGAGGAGATGACTTCCTCGATTGGGAGGGAGTGTTAATATGTGGCACCATGGTCTGTCAGTGAGTTGCAGATCTGTATCATGCTAGTACAACTTGGAGATGGTTATACAACTTAGAGATGATGCTTGCATCATGCTAGTTATGATCATGCTAGTACAACTTATATATGATAGAGATGGTTGGAGTTGTGGATGATACAATGGCATGAGGTGCATCGTGTTAGTACAACTTAGAGACGATGCTTATGAGTTGCATCATGCTAGATATGGCCATGCTAGTACAGCTTAGAGATGGACATACAACTTAGATATGATGTATTGACATCATGCTAGTACAACTTAGAGCTGACCATACAACTTAGAGGTGATGCAGATGGCTCATGTCATGCTAGATATGATCATGCTAGTACAACTTAGATATGATGCATTGGCATCATGCTAGATATGCTCATGCTAGTATAGCTTAGAGATAATCATACAACTTAGAGGTGACACATAGAGGCATTGATCTACATCATGTGAGTACAATTTATATATGACATACAAATTAGATATGATGCACTTGCATCATGCTAGTTATGTTCATGCTAGTACGACTTAGAGATGATGTAGACGATACTCTAGATCACGCCAATACAACTTAGATATGATGCATTCACATCATGCTAGTACGTCTTAGAGGTAATGCACCTGATGACATTGTTGATGCAAGATGATATCAAATGATATGATTTGATTGTTGTGGAAACTGTATATCTCTAGACAATAGTTGTATGTTATTGTGGTGGATGTGGTCCATTGGTAGTGATTGTGTGTCACTTGTTGGTAGTTGTGTGCTACTAGGAGTGGTTGTGTACCACTGGACAATAGTTGTGTACTACTACGAATAGACACAATTATGTTCGATTGGATGGAATTGTAGCAGTTGTATGCTACTATTTGATTGCCATGGAGACTACTAGTAGTGTTGGAAGTGATTGCCAGCTAAATGCTAGTGATGATGTTGCTCGTGGTTTGATTTGTATGATCATGAGATAGCTTGTGTGGCTATGATGATGCTACTATCACAATGGTTTGTTTGTGCTCAAGACCATTATTGTTAATACCTCCCTAGCCAAGAGGGAGTGTTGATGTTATGGTAGTCGCGAGAGGTATTAACCTCCATGTATAACATTTGGCTAGAATAGAATATTCTAGAGCAAGAGAAACTCTAAATAGATGTGTATAAACCCTAGAAGACAAGTCGGCTCAGTAAAATAATTAATATTAAAGTATTAGATTCTAAAAGGACAAGTCGACCCAGACAAGTGACAAGAACCGTTATAAATAAGAGATGATCTAGCTCATTTGTACACACTCACTTCACTCACTCTCTCGGTGAAGGATAACGCAAGTTTGGAGATGCAGTTGCAAGATAGGAAGGTGGATACTCTGGAGTGTTTCTTGGTGTCTCTCTCTAGCGCCATCTAGCCTAAGATGTGTGCCCTACCTTCTAGGATCTCTTGGTGGTGTTCTTGGTGATAATTCTTGGTGGTACTCTTGGTAAGTGCAACTGCTACACCTGAGTATTGTTCTTGTTTTGTGGCTTTGGGACTTTCTGTCTAGTGAGCTATCTTTGGAGAAATATGCACTCTCTTGGTTATCTGTTGGTTCTAGTGCTGCTTCTGGAATCATTGTATCTAGAAAAGGTTATGGTGCTCGGGGGTGGCTGCATGCCTATGGTTGGGTGACAATACTGATATTGTCTATGGTAAAATGAGCACATTGAATATTTTAACACTTTCCACACTAGTAGTCCATTTGGCATCATCAAGTTAGTGAGAATCCAACCTTGTGTGATGTCACACAACATTATCAAGTCACACTATTGGAAGCCAAAACCATAAACCTATACTAAACATTTACCATTAGTCATTATATGGAAGCCAAAACCATTCTCATTATAGCAATGTAAGTAGATCCCATGCATATGTGATGTCACACGACATTATAGATATTTTCTCTAGCCTTGTCATTGCCTATGCCACTACACATGTACTAAACATTTATTGTTAGTCATTATTTCATATTTGGAAGCCAAAAACATTTGCATTGTAGGAATGCAGGTAGATCTCATGCATGTAGGAGCCATTGGTAGATCCTCTCTCTCTCAAGCTTAGTTATCTCTACTACCTCTCCTCTACTTGCACCTTTCAAGGTCTTATTGGGTTGATGGCAATGAAGTGGCAGGTCATGTGAATGTACACCACCTCCATAGAATCTATTTTTATTACAAAAATAAGAGTTGTGTATAAATTGACCACATGCCTTCTATTATGAATACACCCTTCTCAAAGGTTCCACTTTTGCATATTATTTGATTTCAAACCAATGCAACCTTTAAGGTCGATAGCCCTTTCATACCAATTTCCTATCTCAAGTCTTTGTGCCTTCATTCATAGTTTTGGTAGGAAAATTACACATATATCAAGGACCTACAATCATTGTTGCTAGAAAACATATGGGCATTAGTGGCCACTGTGTTAATTGCAATATGAGGGGAAAGGCATATAAACACATCATTGTTTATTTGTTTTCTCACTTGTAGCTAGAAATTCTCTTGGGTTGTTTCTTGCAACATGCTGAACAAACTAGGGCCAGAGATGCTACCAGTTGGATTAAAAACTATTTGCATATTAAACAATATATATTAAGTCAATTCTTCCCTACAAAAACTAAATGTGTCATAACTACTACTACAAATCAAAAGCTATATCAAAACTAAAGGGATTGCATAGTTCATTGTAAAATGTTTGACAATTTGAATAGTGATATGTGATTGACATCTTGTATATGCAATGACAAAATCTTAACCTAAACCATTATCATCTAGTCACAAGGTCAATAAGCAAATAAGCTAGATATGGTGTTTGAGGACAAAATTCCATTGAGGTAATCAATAAGGTTATTCAAAAATTATGGACCTAATATTGCAATATCAGTTATAATTACAAATTCCATAATTTTCGTTAGATAGATAGACCAATAAGTACTAAAGCATGATTAATTTCATGGGTAAGTATTTATATACAGATTGAGACTAATAGAGACAATTTTAGAAATAAAATAATTTTTCACATTCAAAATACAAAATCATTTTGCTAATGGTACAATGATTCCACGGGATATCTTATTATTCAATAAGGTGATTTATCAACTAAATACCAATTCAACATCCAATGAGATTATGGAACAAATGACACAAAAATATCAATGTTAAAATATATCAAAAGAGGATTAGGGGTGTTCAAAAATATCTATCTTCACGTTCAAGAATTTAATTTCAAACAAAAACTTCAAAACAACAAAAAAATATGGATAGAAATGACCTAAAAACCAGATTGTGCAACAACAATAAATACAAATAGATCTTCAACCATACAAAAACTAAAATTATTGGTGTAGGGAATTTTTAATTCCATCTATCCAGCCCAGGTTTTCATCTTTCAAACCCATTGATGCTTGCATAGTTTGCACAACTTATAAGAGACGATTTAGACAATATATGCATCTTTATAAATAAATATGTTAGATTTGCTCTATAGAATTCAACTTGTCATTAAAATGGAACCTAGAATTTCCTTATTTTTTTATTTTTCTAAAGCTTTCAAGGATGTTTCTTAAAAGTGAAGTTCTCTTGAGTTCAGCTAACATCCCTAATTTTTACTATGTAATTTTGTTATTAAATCACCTTCAAATTCACCTAAATTTTTATATAAAAAACTCAAGTTAATTAATTTTAGCTATGTAATTTTGTTATTAAATCACCTCCAAATTCACCGAACTTTTAATATAAAAAATCAAATTAATTTCTTACATATTTAGTATGTCAAAACCAAATTAATTTTATTAAGAAATTGATAATATTCCACATTTACTAGTCTTAATTTCTTCCATGTGTAAACTATACATTTATGTCAATGAAAAAAAAAACAACAAACAAGAAACCAAGACATGGAAAGGAATCTCATTGGCCAAAATACCCATTAAGTATGATGAATATGTCTAGCAAAGAAGGAACATTAAGTTGTATGAAGGAAACTCGCAAATAAAAGAAAGAAACAAAAAAGAATGCAATTGCATTCAGACAAAAGAACATGCAGGAAAGATAAAATATATGTAACTCACATACTAGTTCAATATATTGTTAGATTTGTTCCAATAAGTAACATGCTACATTAGGTGAGTCAAGATCAATTTAAACACCATTATTATAGGTATATTTTCAAAAGTGAAATTTTATTATTTACCATCCTATATGCACTAAGAATCAAAATATATTTGCAGTCTTAGATTCACCTTTCAAAAACTTCAAAAACACAATTCAAAGCCGATGAACACATTGAGACGTGACACTATTGGAACAAATTTTCATAGTAAAATGTGGCTAACAACACTAACAACATTATCATACACCAACCAACCGCACTTGTTCTTATTATTTTCTCTTATCCTTTACAGTATTCTTCCATTGGTGGGCATTAATAGGAATTTATGTAACGAAAGAACGATATCTAACCAAATTCTTGTCTTAGGGCAAACTTTTAGCATTGATAAATATACTTGAGTTTTTAAATCAATATGTATTATGAAACTTTTATCAATATGTTGCTTTGGTATGAAATCCTTATAAAGAGAGTCAATAATGCCTTCTTATTCCAAGGATTGTTGTCCAACAAAGAGGGTCAATAATGCCTCCCTATTCCTACTATTGTTGTCCAAGTATGAAACTATGTTAGATTTGCCTAACAGTAGAAAAGGCGTCTGCAATTTGTTCCAATATTACTGAATCACTAAGACAACAACGACAGCGTAAGGATCAACTATATTATTGTTAACAACAAATAAAGAATTCGATCACCTGTTTATAGTCTAAAAACCTGGTTTACATGCAATTTGCACATTTCATGAACATCACCGCAAAAATGTCTATTTTTCAAATATCAACACAATGGTTTTTTTCAAACCAGACATTGTTTTATTATTCAAGCTAAGAACATCAGACATCGTTTTATGCTTCAAGCTAAAAGCATAGACATTCATTTGTCAAAAATAATTAAGTTCGGTCAAACACTCTTTACGAAATAACTCATAAATATTGAATAGTGTTAGGCCTACCACTGAAAAATTCAAAAATATCAAAAGAATGTCATTGCAATTTTTTGTCATTTGGTGAATTAAAATTAAGGCATAGAGCGTAATTCCATTTACCTGCAATTCAAAACACAAACAAGAAGCTAATACATGACAATTAATGTCACTTATGCCTCCACTATCTGAAGACCTATCAAAAAAAATTCCGTCTATCAGGTCCTTAATAGGGGTTGATGAACCAAATCTTAGGAAACAATTACCTCTCACAATATACAGCTACCCGTTGATAAATAAAATAGACAAAAATAAAATATTATCAGAACTCTCACAAAGGGTTGAAATGGAAATCCTGAAGATTTTTCAGGTATAATAATCAAGAGAGATAATGTTAGAAGACTACAAATATGAATATCAGCCATCCAGTTATATACTGCAAGAAGCAGAAGCTGTATGTTCTTTAACTGCTCTTTGCGAGAGAGACTCTCTTGCCCTCAACAACAAACTTTGAGCTATTTTCAAGCTGCACCAAGGCATGAAATAGTTAGCAATAAAGGATGTCGGCATGCAAATAAACGTCTTCACAATATATATAACGGATCAGGTCAAAAATAAAATAAAGGATTGTATATCAAACCTTTGTTTTTAAAAACGAAGCAGCATCACAGCTAGAAGAAAACTCAGATAAGAAGGAATTTGATTGTGACTGAATACACTTTTTCAAGTGCTTAATCTTCATTGATTGGCCCGGAACCTGAACATAAAAGATAATTGTCCCATTAAGAATAGCCCCCAACAAGCTGTCGAACATAACTTGATGAGTATCAACAAGACAGAAAAATTGTAGGATTACTAATTTTGTTTGCCTTGCCACATTTCATCGTACCTCCTGAAGTAGCTGTTTACACATTTTCTTCCACTTAAGCCTAGGTCTGGAAACATTATTTACTTCAAATACAGGATAGGACTTTTCTTTAGATATGTCACTGTCAATCACAGTCACAGTATTCTCTATATGGTTAGTATCCCTTTTACGTTTCAAACTTGTATCTTGCATTAAAGCTTGCCTGGTATCTTCTTCAACATCAGACCCTTCCTCTTTGTCCTCGTCTGTATCAAAAGAGACCTTCTGTCCCTTCCAGTGGACACCTGCTATTTTCTTGGGCTTGTCACGAATTCCCAGTCCCTGTTTCCCTGTTGTAGATTTATCCTGGATAGGATAGGCCATAGTTAGGTATCCAAAGTTAAACAGTGCCTGTTCATATAAAATACAAATGAACTACTCTTTGATCAATGATAACATAATACTCTCGAATTAAGCACACATGACAGTGAAAATCTATAATACAGTGATTAATTTACACTTAATTACACCAGCTGGAGATTCAACTTACAACCTATCATCCTACAAACACACTAACTATTATGAATTTTGTAAATGAATAATGGACAGATGGAGACTGCGCAGCATGTGATAAAAAGAAGCTCGTCCTTTTCTTAAAAAAGATCCCTATTTACTTAGCTACAAAGTCACAATGCATGTGAAATCATAAAAAAAAAACAGATAAAGATAAGCCATGGCATAAATAAGAAATTATGACAGAAAATTTCTAATGGGACAATCACTTCTCGATCATAAATTAGTTCAATTGGAATGCATTCAGTAGTTACCTTGTGAGACATTGATAAATCAACAAGGCTACTGGTAATCTTTCTTTCCAATCTCAGTATTCAATGCTACAAGTTTGATGAATTACAGACACAAGATTTGCTTGTACATTCTACTTGTCATAAATCAAATGATCTCATTAACAGAATGTCCTTCATGAATACATGTGAGTTTGGGCAGGCAGTTGAAACTAGAGCTAATACATTCCTTCAAAAACTTTGTGGTGCTCCATGTTAAGTTATGATTTATAAGGTAATGGTCTTCCTTCTGCCACAATTAAATATTCAGTAGCTACCAAGATATATCTGTGGCATCCCTGTCTTGCCGGTTGTTTAAAAGGTCACATCTAGTCCTCACTTGCAAAAATTCTTGGGGCATAGTAGGATGAAAAGACATGTATTGTATCTTTTGCCAATAATCAGCACGTCCTTTGGCAAATATCACATGTCTGAATGTATTCCATAGCATCCCAAAAAGGAGCGTCCATCAAACTCCAGCAAGGTGTGATTTTCTTGTTGCCACATTTTGTCCCATGTGTCCTTTGGTCAGCCCCTTATGTGCTTCCTTAAAGAACACTTATAACATCTTTAACTACACAACGCCTCAACAAATACATATCTAAACAATATAAAAGTTCATCTATCATTTGGAATGGAGCTGCCTATTTTTCAAACCATCTGAAGCATACACAGCCCAGATTAAAAAATAAAATCTTGATAACCAGATTCAGTGTATAGCCAGATCCAAACAAGAAGCTGAGCATAAGTAAACAGATACTTCAGAAGTGAAATAATCCATAATAAAATAAATCATAAATGAATGAATAGATAGATGGTGAATGTACAATCCATACGGGGTTATTTATGCACATCACGTCGCACTTAACAGTTGGCCTATGTATGGGCTGATCATATACAACTATAATTCAATATTAATTTAAATTTTGGCCTACATATGCACATATAACGAACATTTATGTTCGTTACATATCCTCCTCCTTCAAGGAGCTTTGTCCACAAAGAAGAATTGGTGAGGCAGTTCTCAAAGAGTGACTATGCATCCATACAAGATGTCTTCAGTCGGCTAATTCTTTTGTTGGATTAAAGGCTGTCAATGTGTTGCTTGATTCTGTGTCATTCTTTCTCAATGTTCCCCTTCAAGTTGTGCATACTCTTCTAGGACTGTTCCAACTGGTCTCCTATGTTGAAAACCTCTATGCTGGTATGTGCCTTCTTTCTTCTTGGGATGTTGGTTTATACAACTCAGCAATCTTTTGCAGTTCAACTTATTTATTGCCTCTGAAGAGGCTGTTTTGGTAGCTGGAGGCTCACCATACAATTTGTACATGTCCTTGCCACTGGAACTTCAAAAACTGCTTTCATAGATTAGTGGTGTAGTCACCCAATTCCATTAACCATTCTGCACCTAAGATTATGCCCATTCCGTTTAGTGGCATTGCATAGAAAGTTGAAACTTGTTTATGATTGAAACTTTTGTATCTGCAACATCACCTTATAACATCTAGCATTTCTACTCTAAAGTCCTTCATTAGATATACAAAGCAATGTTTTACAACTCAGACTCGGACTCAGATCAGTCTGAGACTGGTTTATAGTTTATGGACCAGTTTACTAAAAACTACATAAAATATTAAAATTTTAATGAAAAAATATATTTTAAAGATTCCAAACAATTAGAGACACAATATGGAAAGTCTGCTCATGTATATACCATCATCCATGTAAGGGTGAATATAGCAAAATGACAAAGTGCAATACATATCCGAAACAAAATACATAGGCAACAAGGCTCTAAATGGCCTCTAGAGTCCAAAAAACAACATGCTACAAGTTACTAGCCTACTACATATCAATGATCAACATGATCAATCATCAAACTCATCACAATTGTTGGAAATGGGTCCTCGGCATGAGCTATAGGACCATCCTCTGACTCGAACTTCTTGGGACTACTCAAGGACATCTGTAACTGCAATAGTAGTAATAGTAGTAGCATGGCCAGTGCCTGCCATGTCCAGTGCTATTGCTACTAGTGGATCTGAAATTTGAATCCAAACCAATTCACCCCAGGTCATCAATATCAAGATCAAACTCTGTTGGACAAGTCTCCTCTACCCATTCTAACATTGGATCAATATCATCTAAAACAATGGGATATGTATCAAGTCTTCTGTTCAGTAACTGGTTGTGCCTTAGCCAAAGGTTGCACAGCATGAAGATGAGATCATTTTAACTACTATTGTTCCAAACAGTTTCCCTTCTTCATGTGAATCCACTCAAAGACAGATCAGTTGAGCTCACACCCAAAAGTGCTACAAGTTTGATTCAAGACCCGAATTGCAAATTTTTGCAGCTGAGGACATTGGCTACCAAATGACTCCCATGAATGTGTTCCAAAGACTTAGTTAATTCACCTAATTAGATTGTGACTTTGGCTAAAAATTAAAGTATTGAAAGTTTAAACAACTAAACTTTAAAACCTTTGGAATAGTCGGTCCACATCTCTTGCAATCTTTGCTAGGTTTTTGCCAAATGTACCTGTGGCTCTACTTAAAGAACTTATCTATCGGTGTATTTTCAGTTGTTGAATTTTGTCATGAACCATGCACTCTAAGCACTCGTTCAATCCATCTTTGACCTGCATGGTTTGAACTCAACTCTGTAATGATACCTTGGGTCCAGGATATACCCAACTGCATGTATAGGGCAATGTAACTGATTGTTCCATATGTTTGTTAAGTTTTGAGCTATTATTAGGTTTCTTTTCAATTTACTAGATAACAATAGCATAGGTAGAAGCATTGAGAGAAACACAATCACAAGATACACAACATTTATCCTGGGAAACCCTCATGGGGGAGAAAACCCATCAAAACTTTCTTAATATAGATAGCCAATACAATGCCAAGACCAAGGCTGCGGGAAAGCGC